>VVHJ01033393.1:5773-20594 GCA_015107715.1 Tylochromis polylepis | reverse complement strand
CATCTCCCTTAAATAAACAGGCAGCCTTAAAGTATGAAATATTCATATACAAAAACACATATACATTTGTCTATTGTCTCAGTGGCTGACAGTGCCCCACAGGCCTCAATGTGAGCTTGAAGCCATTTATAATGATTAAGTTCTTTAATGTGTAGGTGCTCACGATAAACACATTTTGAATGAAAGCCAGGGAACTTCGGTAGCACAAAAAAGTGGCTATTCTTTATTACCTAAAGTGTTGCCAAAGGCACCAAGTTAATAGTTGAAAAAGCTGCAGCAATACACAAAAATATAAACAGTATTCTATTTACTTGGTGACAACTTCGCTTTTAGCCTTTAATCAGAAAGCCTTAAGTTGGCTAGTTATGTATCGGGCTAACGTTTAAAGCTTTCACTTGTGTGAAGTAACTCACATTACTGCTGATGCTAAGTAATGTTAGCTAAGTTCACAACATATTCCATAAATTACCATAAGTAACTGCTATAGTAGCGCTGCCGTAATGCATCACACTCAGTGCATTTCAATAATTTATCCCGCGAGTTTGCTAGCTAGCACATACTCGAAAATTATTTACAAGGACTTACGCAAACTCCCCCATTGTGAAAAGGTGCAAATCCTTTTTGTAGACTTTTCAGGTGGATTTGGTCCTTGTCTTATCCATGATTTGTATCACACATTGAAACAGACTGACATGCACAGGTGCAAGGCAGCCCAGACGGAGAAATTTTGCTTTTAGACTTCGTGACTCACTTAATTTCTCTATCTGATAAGAAAACTATTCAATCAGATAGTTTTTTGTGGTGACTGAAATACAGTTACAGTTTCAAGCAGTTCTGAGCACCACATCCGAAATTCAAGCACTTTTCAAACCTTGAAAAAACAGTATTAAAATCCAAGGATTTTCAAGGATTTCAAGCACCCGTACGAACCCTGTATATAGTATTTTTTTTTTAATATACTAAATGAGCACTCAAAGCGCTTTTTACTAGGAACCTCACACACGTAAATTCATTTATAAGCGCTTTTTTCTATGCTAAGAACCGTTTATAACATTTGTGCACGCACTCACACTCTGATGGATGCTTCGGGGGCAAATCAGGGTTCAGTAGCTTGCCCAAGGATACTTTGACATGCAGACTGGATTATCTGCAGGAAGACTGATTCTGAAACCTTCTGATTGGCAGATAACCTGCTCTACCAATAAGCTCTAACAATGAACCACAGCTGACCCCAAAAGCAGCTGTGGCTCAAATAAATGCTGTTTGATTAAAAGTTCAAATTAAAGCTCTCTGTGTGAAGATGAACTGGTTTGGTTGGTTTACCACGATCTTTAAATTTGGCAGACTTGTAAACTCTGCTGCAGGTGGACATCCCTCAGGATATCTGCAGCATGCAAGGTCAGGTCTAAAGGGGGACATGGGGTGTACTATACTGTATTTCTCTTAAAGCTCAATTAATAGTTATTTGCAGGTTTAGACTTTTAATAACATTTTCAAATAACTTATGTTACATTATTACAGATGAAATAACACAGCAATATAAAGAGTAATGAAAATTTGTATTTCCCCTTTTCTTCTGGGTAGAACAGTAACCATTTACAAGGGACCTATAAAACTATGGGGTCAGCTGGGGTTGGGGGTGACAAAATGTTAGACTGGGCACTGCTTACCTTCCTCCTAGACCTTCAATACGCTCCCTCTCTCTGGGAAGTTCTGGTTTATGGTCCTGTGTGACTTCCACAGCTCTGATGAATGGGACTGAAGGGTCATCCTGGACACCTAGAACAACTGCAGAGTCCCCAACATGGGCCACATACATGCGGTTTCCTCTGAGGACCACTACACTGGCTGTGGTACCTGATGTACTAGGAAGGCCTGTAAGTGTCTTTGGCCATTCAGCTGAAAATACAGAAGGCAAAAAATGAATGCAAACTTATTGTTTATAAAACATTACTGCAGTGTACACCTAACAGACAGGTAGAAAATACTGGCTTCTTATATTTTAATGTGCACTGATCTGTTTTTGTTTACTATGCTAAAAGAAAAGTATGTGACCTCAAGGTCAGTTCGTATTTGTCCAGGAGATACTCTTATAAGCAAAGTCACACATGCGCTGTACAAGCACTTTGTGTGTGTACATATAATCTGTGACCAGCTGGAAACAGCTGATATGCTCGAACATATCAAACCAGACACCTGAACACACTGCCGTGCTCCAAGCGTCATAGCATGAACAGACTAAATAGAATCGAGGAGGCGTTACAAAGGATAATAACTCCGTCTCTGTAACGACGCACTAGATTGAGGCCAGTGAGACCATAAAATATTTTGGCTTTCCATTATACATTAGGTTGTGAACATACTTCTGACCTGTTAGGTGTCTGCTGTGGCAGGCTTTGTTTGGCGAGTACCAAGGGGCTACAGCTAACTTCGTTAGCTCCACTAATTTCAATGCTAATTATAACATTTACTTATAACTTTATCTTAACTGAACTAACAAACAAACAACAAAGCTAATAGCGAGGCACTTACTGGGGTATTTGGTAGTTACCTAGCTCTGTGGTCGAGATCCTTTTTTTTTTTCTTAAAGGCTCTACTGAGCCCGTGGAACATTCTAGTAAATCCGGCTTTCATAGAGTTAGCAATGCGCTACGGTCGGTGAACACGCACAGGTAAAACACTCAGCTGGGTGTAGGCCAGATAATATAGTCTGATTTTAAGGTTTGACGTTAAGTTCACGTTACTTAAACACAGAGAAGCACAAAGTAGTAACAGCTTCTACGTGTCACAACTTAATAGTGTTGGTAAACTTACGCAGTTTCTTCCACATAGCATGGTGGCACGCTATAAATCCTTTGCGTATGGCAGAGCAGACCTCCCGGTCACAGTCTGACCAGAATCCCCGCTGTTTCTTCATGAACTCCCACAGATAGTCTCGCGCAAACTGCGCAGCCTCGCGACCCCCGTGACCATCAAAAACGGCGAAGAATGCAACGGAACGGCGGGAACAAGTCGGGGTGTTCGCTTGAACTCGCGACGTGTTCAGACCTCCTGGTGATGGTGTTTCTACCGAGATACCTCCGTCTTCTGTCTGTACGAGTTCACTGGATGCGTTTAACACCTGCAGGGACTCCGCGGTTTTATCGGCCCGGTCGGGATAAGTGTCCCCAGCCAAAGAATTGAAAGTGCAGTCTCTCCGACTGTTCTCCTCTGGCTCACCCGTCGTCGGCTCATTTTCTCCCGGCTCAGGCTCTACTATGACCTCGGTCACATCTTCCATGTATTTCCTGCCTCCTTGATCGGTAAAAACACTCACTCGCATCAATAATGCGTTTTCCATGGCTCCAGAGTTGAGGGCCGCTCCAATTTTTCAATATTGTTAGCATATAAAATAGAAAGACAGTACAGTTTATAGCAGAGCCGCGTCCTGCCTTTGTTTATGTGCGAGTGTAGTAGGCATGCTCAAGCGTGTTGACGTCAGAATTTCCCTTCTTCTCGTACGTAGACGTGGCAAAGCCGGTGCAGCTGTCACCGGAATGCTATTGCCCTCTAGAGGTCTTTCTCCGAGCCAAACCGCGACTTTGAGAGCAGAAATATTGACTTTAATGGGGTGGTCACGTCAATATAAGGGAACGTTGTTCATCAAAAAGAACCGCGTTTCCAATCTGCAAGCGTATAGGAACTAAGGGGACCAAATGAAATCCGAATTCTGTTACTCTTGGTGGTACACATACACTTTTCCAGCTGGTCACAGGTCTAGTCTGCAGGCAAGTCAGTTTATCATAGCGCTGGGGAAAGCGAGGCTTTGTGAAAGCAGTTTTGCTGGAACTATATCGAGGTTTCCAAACAATTTCTCTACAGTGACACCTACTGGCCACTTTGGCTATCGTGGCCATGATCGTCAGCAACACAGACAGGTATTGCACATTTCTAAACAAAGTTAAATATTATAACAGGCTGTCAGTAATTGTAATCAACAAATGTATTCATGCATGCTCAATCATCCAGATAAGAAAGTTCCAAACGCTGATTCTGTTCAACTGGACGTAGTGTTTTCAGTGGGAGAAACGTTTCGTCACTCATCCAAGTGTCCCAACCTTATAATCAGTAGTAATGACCGAATAGTGGGCAGTGAGGTCAGTTTCATGATCATTAATATGCAAATTGTCATGAGTACCATTCACAAAGAGTTGGGGAAGACGCAAGATGTAAAACTCCAATGAGCAGTGAGTTTCAGCACATATCAGCTGAAACGTGAGACTGTTTCAGTTACTAATTCAGTGAAAGGCACAAGAAAATAACTTAACCAACGTATATTGACAAAGGCTGTTATGTTATGTTTATTGTGATAACCACATAGATTTTGTTGATTTGAATGTTGATTGCTTTGTACATAGGTTAAGCATGGGCCTCATTAATGGTTATGGAAATCCGCTACCCAAAAAGACAAGGTCACGTATGCAGTGAGCTAATACATCTCACAGTATCAGAACAGTATCTGAAACCCATAGGAAAAAGGAAAAAATCCAGCAAAACATGACACAGAACATGAGAGATACAACTGGCCCTTCAAATGATTCATTTGCAGTTACTGAAGCCTCATCAGAAATGATTTCGGGGGAAGAGTGGCCGTTTACAAGCCATTCTTAAGAAAGAGAAAGGTTTGTCTTGTCTTGACTTGACTTTCAGTCTTGGTAAAAACTATGTTTTAAGATGTTTCAATAAATTGCTGCACCCCTTTCCCATTTTTCTAAAAAAATATATAAAGAAATGAGAGGTGGCCCAAATTTTTGGACAGAGCAATATCCAAGAAAAGCACACAAAACATGTGTTCTATTTATCTTCTTCCCAACTAACACCACCATGACCAAAAAAAAAGAAGCAAAGAAGAATTCTTTAGAGACATCCTACACCCTCTGGATGGCATTATTTTGGAGAAAGAGTCATACTGAAGCAGTGACAGTGCCTCAAAGCTTTGTAGACCAAGCAGCGGTGACCTGACCTCAGCCCAGCTGAACATCTACAGGACACTTCACTTCAATTTCATTTACATAGCACCAAATCACAACAACAGTTGCTTCAAGGTGCTTTATATTGTAAGGTAAAGATCCCACAATAATAGAGAGAAAACCCCAACACTCATATGACCTCCTACAAGCAAGTGTTTTGGTGACAGTGGGAAGGAAAAACTCCCTTTTAACAGGAAGAAACCTCAGGAGGAACCAGGCTCATGGAGGGGCAGCCGTCTGCCGAGGAGGGGAGGAAGACGGGAGAAAGCGGCTGTGGAAGAGAGCCACAGATTAATAATAACGAACAACTGAGGAAACCAAACATCTGGGATATTACAAGATGCTTTTTAGGGCTTCGCCTCACCATACTCACTTACCTTGTTCATATGCACTGGTGGAGTACATGTAAGTCGAGTGCTCCTGTCATTAAAGGTAAAGTATTCTGAAATTCATGCATATTTTACATAGGTTCAACTTTTCACTCTAAATTGTAAGCACTCAAAATTTCTGTTGCAACATTCTGTTATTAATCTCATAATAAATGAAATATAGAATCACATTCACCTGCTGTAACAAAGTTTCAAACCCCACGTCAGTGTAGTGCATTTTCATTACCCTACAGTCATATATCAGTACTTCTTTTTTCTATTTAGACACATTATGTAACACATTTCGACAATTTGGGTGCAGTGATTGGCTGTCCTTAGGAGTTTTTCTAGCCACATTAAAAATAAAGGAATTTTAATAAATCTGACACATTATGTACGAATTCAAAGCACTGGTACATTAACATTAAACAAGTAAAGGATTTTTGTTTTCTGTTTTCTGTATGGATGCCTTTTTTAAAAAAAAAAAAAAGTGTTTATTATCTGCCAAATAAAGAGCACGGTTTCTTCACGGAAAGACGAGTGGGTTTGGGACGATCGTCAGTAAATTCATCTTTTTATTTTGTTTATGTGAAGTCTAACTTTTTAGTTGGAGTATAAAGCTTGTTGGTTCAGCATCGACTGCACAATGACGTCATTGCGTCAGCGCCCGTCAGTGTGTGCGTCGGGACGGGGGCACGGAACTGCTGTAGGGTCGACGGAGATGAAAGAAAAGGATGGAAACGAAACAGCGGGTTTTAAATTGAGACACTGACTTGTCTGCAACAGCAATATTTGTAGTGTCAATACAGAGCGAATGTTGCATGAGGACTCCCAGAAGAAGGGTTTTAATTTTGGTAAGGTAGTGAATGTAAGGAGAGTTGGGGAGGGCTGTAGCTTCTGGGGCTTTTTTGGAGAGGGAAAACAACATGGCTGCGGTGGAGCTCGAATGGATCCCAGAAACGCTGTACAACACCGCTATCTCGGCTGTGGTGGACAACTACAGCCGGTCAAGAAGGGACATACGGTCCCTACCAGAAAACATACAATTCGACGTCTATTATAAGGTAGGATTTAGCAGTAAGGAGACTCTCAATGATGTGACAGCTAACATCCTGTGCGAGTTTCTGTAGTCAGCTGCTAACACTGCTGCTAACGTTAGCGAAATGTCGGGAACGTTAGACTAGCTATCGAAAATTCCTCCTTAGGAGGTCTGATTTAGCTAACGAACAGGTTATCCAGCTTCAGCCGTCCTTGACATTACAGAAAGCTAGTGTGTCAGTATAACAGTTTTGTATTGAATGCGAATTCTTAAACGGCATCGAGACTGTCGCTAATTACCCAAGTAACCATGTAAATGAACTGATTCCGTGATGTGTAGTGTTTTTGTGTTGTCATTCTCTGATCTGACCCACTTTGGGTTAAAGTGACGTTAGCCTTTCTCATATATAAAGCGCGCAGCTTACAACATACGTGTGCTTTCACAAACAGTCACCATCAGCTTTCCATAAAGACGGACAGACAGCGATATTAAAACACTGTAACCTTGACAGCGGTTCCCTCCTCCTGATACATGTAACTGATTAAATGTCACACCGAGGTCACACTGATTTTGAGCCACAGACGGAGGAAGGATTTTAAAAACATGAAGGTCATGAATACAGCATGTTTCAGTTACCCGAGCTTCACCCACCAGATAATTGCAGATGCATATAAAATGTACACTAGGATCTGATATTTGCTTAATCTACACAGACATTTTAGATTCTTTATTGATGTATACCTGATGTGTAACTCTAATATAGTGAATGCAAACTTGATGAAAAACCTTTAGTCCACCCAGTCATGGTATGCTAACCATTTAGTAATAATGAATGTAGCACTATTTGTTAAAACCAATTGTATGAGAAGTGTAAAAATCCTTTTTTGACTCCTTTGAGTGTTTTCTTTTGGGCTAACATTGTAGCCACAAATATGTGCAAATTTATTTGGAGATTTTGTCAACTTGTCATCATTTCCAGCTGTTGAAGAAAAGATTTCAGACTTCCCAGCCATTGTTCTCTAGCTAAATATTTACACATTAGCAAATCTCAGTACACTTGAAAATGCAAGTATAGCCAGTACCCATTTGCAGATTCCTGTAAACATCGCCAAATATCAGAGTAGGTCTGTAGACAACCAAAGAAAATCATAGTCGACCGAAAACAGTTTTCAGCCAATCGATTGGATGCAGCGATTGAGGGAAATCTGCGCATCATTTTTAGATTAACTAAATAGGCCATAGTGCACTGAGTACATTCAAGCCTCTCGGCTTTATTAGCCCAAGCAAACACAGCAAACCTAGTTTGTTTAATAATTATGACAGACACCAGGCTAGTGTGCTGCTGTCCATGTTCATATAATTTCTGATATTGGAACATAATCATTTGGAATTCTCAGTGTAAGAAGTGTTGCAGAATAATAGTTACCGGCAAAAATGCCTATATCTTGGATCTATCTTGATTTTCCTGAGAGACGAGGTTTCACATCCAACTTGGTGTGGTTGTAGTTCCTCCAATGGCAGGTGCTGCAGCCATTGAAGCTGCCGCTGGTGGGCCTGGGCCTGTCTTTCAAAAAAAAAAAAAATATATATATATGTGTGTGTGTGTGTGTGTGTGTGTGTGTGTGTGTGTGTGTATAATATTTTTATTTATTTCTTTTTTTCTTTTGACCAAAAATGCTAAAATGTACCGTATTCTGATATGATCACACTCAAAACTTAAAACATTATGAACGTTCGCATATGAGCTATGGGAACATTCTGAGACAAACTGGCAATCACGATATGCTGTTGTAAAGCTGCAAACTGCAGTTTGCCGCCCCCCCGATCCATGAAGTCCCATCCTTCTGTTAATGTGTGCCTCTCTCTGTGTCTTAAGACACAGATGGAAAAATAATTAGTTTTAGTCCACGTATCTTAAGGCTAAGTCGAGAAGAAATTAGGCATTGTGGGTTTCTCGAGTGTTCTGATGATTTATAGGGCAGTCACTGGAAATTCAAAACACTGCCTATCGACCAATCAGTGTGTAGGAAAATGGTGTCTATTCCTGAAAGATCGCCTTGGATAGTAAGAGGGGCCGAAGCTTTTTAATAGTGTCCGTTTGTTTTTCCCTGATGAGCAGTAGTAAGGGGAAATATTCTTTATGAATAAATATTCAGATTCTATGTTCCTTTATTATTATTATTATTATTATTATTATTATTATTATTATTATTATTATTGGTCATTTAATCGTTGGTTGCAGATAATTTAAACATTAAATTATTCTCTAAAAAAAGGCTCCTCTTTGTACTTGTTGACCTTATTATATTAAATTTGCAAGCATAGCTTAGGTTTGAATTCCATTTTATTTATTTATTCTGAGTTTTGTCTCTCCTACTCCGTTTAACACCAACACTACAACAGCTGAAAAACAAACTAAAATGGTCTTAAATAAGGTTTAAAAGTTTAAATGCACATGATTTTGTGCCATGTTGTTACTTTCTTACTCTTTCATTAACATTTTCTCCTTTTATATAAAGTCTCTGGTGCAAATCCAGTAAAAGCATGGATAAATATTTCCTGTAAATAAACCAAAAAGGGTTTTCCCTTAGAGCTCAGATGCCCCAGTTCCCAGGAGAAACACACTGACATGAAGTCTGGCACATGGACTCCATGTGCTCAGTGCCCCCTAACATGATTAGGAAAGCACAAATAACACAAGTGCTGGTTTAACCATTTTGCGGATGTGTATTTGATATGATATGCTGGAGTTTTGCTCAGTGTGCTCCAAGTCTGCTTTGGACCAATTCATGTGAAAATGCTGCCACAAGTTTAAGTCATTACAATAAATTGAAGGTATAACTGTAACAAAAGTGACAGTTGTTATCAAACACAAGCTAGCATCTAAAAGCAGAGTGCTGTCGTACTGTTCTGTGTGCACTGTAGAGGTTCATGTCAGTTTCAGCAGTTTGCTGAAACGTAGCAAAATAACATAGAAAAACTGTAGCCAAGTCATGTTTTCCCCCAACTATAGCTGTAAAGTAATTTGACATGTTGGCTTAAACCTTAATCATTTTTGACACATTAAAACACTAATGCTCTGCTGTAACTTCCAATAATTCACATGCAACATTGTAAACAGTGCTGGCAGCATCTGTAGGCTTTTGTTTGTTTGTTTCTTCCATACTTTGTCAGATTCACTGGTGAGTCTCCTAATCAAAGTTATGACTCTATCCCATCCCTTTATATTTTTCGCTTAAAATAACTGCCAGGATACTTTTTATGGAGGTGTGAATAAGATGAGCAGGAAGTGGCAACACTTATTGTCACAGTCTACACGATGGCAGCCAGAAAGCATGATAGGTGCTGTCTGGCCATTAGGGCCAGTTACATACTGGAGACTGGAAAAGGTTAATCATATGGTGAATTCGCCAGCACTGAGACTGATCTGAATGTCATTAGTAATACTGGAGAAATTCAAATATAAACCTTCTGATGTTAGTCTTATACCAAACGTGTGCCAAATCATCCTGAGGGAAACATGAACATCTGTGGAGTTCATGGTAGTATTTCAAGCACTGTTCTAGATAATTGTCTCAAATCCCCAAATGTCACTGTGTTTTTACACATATTATGAAATGGTGACACATTAATGGCACACACCTAATATCATGAAGTTGTCTTGTCAGTACTGCACACATATTTTTCCCGTTTCCTGTTCTCACTGCCCTCCACAGCTAGGTGACCACACCTCTGTCAGAAAAAGCAGCTTCTTGTGAATAGAGTGTTTGACTTGAATTATAAGCACTGAAAGGTTAAAGCTGCACAAGCAAAATAACGCCCCACAGCTATACTGCAGCCACTGCTCTGACATTAGGTGAGATTTCATCTAAGAACCTTGGAGAGAGACATCTGTGATTAATAGTTTCTGTCACAAACACTACTATGATGAGCCATTTGTGTCGAGGATTATACTATCTGTGTCCGTTTGGATCTGAGTGGTGTTGATTTTCTTATCAGAAGGGATTGTGATGCTCTTTATGGACATTCATGCAGATGCTAAACTACATAACCCAGCTTTGCATGAGTCCAGGCAGACTGCAAGAAGAGTTGGAGGGTGGGAGTGGGGTGTGAGGAAAACTACTCGTCCACAACAGCCCACGTGCATGTCCATAAACAAGCATAATCCTGGCTCAGTATAACAGTTTCCAGCTGAGTGCATTTTGATGACAGGCCAGACATCAGCAATTTTTTTTGTTTAAACTCCTGTTCAGCAGACAACATTGGTTGCATCACTTAAAGCAGAGTAAAAAATGGTAAACGTCACTCCTGTCGTTACAGGTTAGATTTTCATTTACCTGCAGCTGAAACATTTGTTCCCCTGCACATTATGAAGTTGGACTTCTTACCTATAGAGATGACATCTGTCATATTGTTACTGAATCTCATTTCTCACCTTATTATCCCCACCCCACTGTGCTGTACTCTCAGCTGTACCAGCAGGGCCGACTCTGCCAGCTGGGAGGAGAGTTCTGTGAGCTGGAGGTGTTTGCTAAAGTGCTGCGGGCTTCAGACAAAAGGTAAGAACATAATGGGACTAAACTGTGCCCATCACTTTCCTACAGGAGTTTTCACACATCCACTGCAGTCCTGAGTCTGAGATTAACCATAAACTGTGAGTTGATTACCTTTGAGATCGGCAGCTGTGAGTTTCCTGTTCCAAAAATACCAATGAGTGTTAGTTCAGTTAACTCTGAGTACATTCACCTTGAGTTTAGTGTGTGCGAGCAGGGAAAGAAAGCCACCTTCAATGGGGCTCTGAAACCACAATTCACCATGGCAACATGTTAAATGAAAAGCAGAGATTCTGTCTTAATCCAGTGATCTGAGGAATATTAATGTTCCTAACCTTTGGATACCTTTTGGGTGCTGAACATAGAGGAATACAAGTATATGTCACTGTACATCGTGATGTTAAACCTTAAATTTAGGAAGGTAGAAAAGAGTCATTTTAGTCATCTTGGGCCACTTTGTCATCGTTACAGATGGTTTTAAATTATTTTATCCTGTCTTTGGTCATCATTCACAAAACTTGCATTTTCATTTGTTAATGCTGGCGTATGTTTAGCATATGTTTAGTAAAGTGCCCTTAATGATGTTAAACTGTTTTAACTTCCTAAGAAGAATATGTTCAATTTGGGCAGTCGAGCCCCAACATGTTTTTAGGTAACCAGAAAATTGTGAATCTGTTATTGGCTCTTTTTCTTGTCCATTTGAATTTTGAAACTACTTTGTCCACTTTGTTAAATGTAGTTTTAGGCAGGTTGATAGGTGTGAAAGCTCATTCCTGGGGACACACTCATTATGCTCAAACAGAGAGAAAGGAAGTATTGCCCATTAACCAAAACTCTAATATTTTGATCTGTATTTTAATTACTTCCATCATATAATTTCTAACAGGAGAATTTAAGGTCTTGTTTGTAGATCGTTGAAAACACTGAATTTTGACATTTGGTGGAATTTGACACCTATAATCGTAGACATTGTGTCATGTTAGTCTTCTTTAGACTGAGGAATGCCCATAAATGGAAATAAGATCCCTTCTGTATGTCTGTTGTTCATTTACTGACAGTCCGTTTTGTGATATTCTCACTTCTAATTAACTGTGCTAGGTGTTCTGTACAGTGGGGATGGTGCCATGTTCCAATCAATCTGATAAGAATCTGTTTATGCTAAAAGCTGCTTGTGGACTGGATTTTTTTTCTTCTTTTTTTTTTTCTCCTGCAATTTGACTGTTGACCTGATGTCTCCCTTTGACTTCATCACTGCAGACACCTCCTGCACCACTGTTTCCAGGCCCTAATGGACCACGGTGTGAAAGTGGCCTCAGTTCTGGCAAACTCCTTCAGCCGCCGCTGCTCCTACATCGCTGAGTCTGACGCTCACGTCAAAGAGAAGGCCATCCAGTTTGGCTTTGTGCTGGGTAAGTGTCAGGGCTGGGCAGAGAAGGTTTCAGACAAGTACTGTGTGGGATACAGGTGCAGAGCTATCCTTCTGATTGGTGATAGATACAGTTGATAATGTACAATGTATACAATATATAATGTGGGCAATATACATTATAATAATTGTCATGTCATTGAGAGAATTTAGTATTTGATCCCCTACAACCCAGCCACAGTTCTAGCTCCCGCAGATTGTAATGTCTGCCACATTAGTCAGACGCAGCCAATTAGTGAGTGAAATACAGCTACTCCTCATCTTAACTCATTATGTGTATACAGCACACCTGTCCACAGAATCAATTTCTTCCTTTCCAATTCCTCCACCAATGTGAATAAGACCAAAAGTCTTTCCAGTATGACATTAACCCAAAGCATACCAACAAGGCAACAAAGGAGTGGCTAAAGAAGAGGCTTGGCATCCTATATGAAATTTGTGGAGTGAGCTGAAGCCTCAAGTCGCCAAGCAACAGCCAGGATTTAGAGTTTCTGTAAAGAGCAATGGGCCAAAATCCCTCCTGGTGACCAACTACAAGAAACATCGTACCGCTGTGCTTCCCAACAGGGGTTTCTCCACCAAAATACTAAATACTTATTTCACTTAATGACATAGAAATCAATTTCTAACTTTTACATAATGTGTTTTTCTGGATTTTGGGTTGGAGCTTCCATAGAAATTAGAATTCTCATTTCTTTGTAAGTGACCAAACTTACAAATTCAGAAGGGGATCAAATAATGATTTTTCTCCAGTTTGTGTGTGAACCGTTATCACCCCTTGTTCAGTCCTTGTGAAGGTTTGGTTTTCTTAAGACCCTTGTGCTATGACCACCAGACACCATAGCTGATACTGTGTTAGCCAGATGACTGTCATGTTCTTGTTTGTAGGTGGCTTCTTGTCTGATGCGGGCTGGTATGGAGATGCAGAGAAAGTGTTTCTGTCGTGCCTGCAGCTGTGCACACTCCACAGTGAGGTCCTCCACTGCTACCGGGCTGTGGAATGCTGTGTCAGGTCAGTCTCAAAGAGCCGGTTATATTCACCAAGTAACTCTGTGTCCTATAGTTACAATACTACAATTGTTAGTTGTGCCAGATATGATGTTACACAAAATGTGTTTTCTTCCAGAACAACGTATCTGACAGCACAGTTTAAAATGTTAGCCGTGAATTATAGCCACTGAGTGGTTGATATGAAGAGCTGTTATACAATCTATGTTTTTCACATTTTCTATTGTTTGATTCTTATCAGGTGGAAACGGATAAAACAAAAACTGTATCTCATAACAGACAGTTAAGCTTTCCTTCTGACTGGAAATAGCAGCTATCTGTCATGGAGTAATAACACTGTAACTGTTATAAAAAAACAACAACATTATTAATAGTACCATGGACCCATAATTTAAGGCCTTGTAGTGGCCTTAAGTCTGCAACATTTTATATACAATGGCGAATGAAATAATAAATGAAATATTAAAAATGAAGTTAAATTAAAAAAACAATACAGATTGTAAAAATGAATTCTAGCAAATAGGATTACAAATGGTATTAATGAATAATATGCACACTATAGAGCTAAGAAACCACAGCAAGAAGGTTTGATACAGAAGTTTCTGTGGAATCTTAGGTCCTGACAGGTGTGTTGACCTGGCACAAACATGAAAGCTGTGGTACAGTTTTATAGAGAATGGTAGGCAAGATTTCTTGAAGAGTTATGGCAGCGGGGTTAAATAAGCCTGGGGGATAATGAGCTCTGCTGTCTCTGTGGTGTGGAACAGAGTGGGTGTGATGGGTTGTCCATGATGGAGAGCAGTTTGTTCAGTGACCGCCTGTCCCTCGCTGACTCAATCACCTCCAGATGCTGGCCAATGACGATTCCAGCCCTGCGGATTAGTTTGTTGATCCTGTAGATCTAGTAGAGTCTGCTCATCCGCTTGTTGTACACAGCATCACTGTTGGGTTCTCCAGACATTTAAGTGAACTATGGAAGTCAGCAACCATCTCTTTGTCTTGCGGACATTCAGGAAGAGAAGATTTTTGCTGGATCACCCCATAAAACATGTCACCAGCACCTGTACTCTGACCCCTGCCCACCCCTAATACACCCAACCACTGCAGTGCCGTTAGAGAGCATCTGCACGTAGCACGATTCCCTGTTATACTGGAAATCTATAGTGTAGAAAATCAACAGGACAGCCAGGACTGTCCCCTGTGGTGCCCCAGTAGTACTAACCACCACATCAAAGATGGTGTTCACCATCCGTACAAACAGAGGAATCCAGGAGACTGTAGAAGTGGTGACACCCATCCTGAGCAACTTCTCTCATACCTGCATACACACATGTTGCAATTTCTGGAAAACTGAATAAAATTATTTTTGGTGAAACCAGTGCAGCAGTTTCTTTCCACAGCTTTTTGTTTTTATTTTC
>VVHJ01033389.1:0-22953 GCA_015107715.1 Tylochromis polylepis | reverse complement strand
AACCCATCCAAACATTGACCCTGAGGTGGTGCAGAGACTACGAGACTTCTACAGACCCTTCAACATGAAGTTCTACCAGATGACAGGACATAACTTTGGCTGGGATTGATGTGAAAATTACTTTTTTTTTTTTTTTTTAAATTTGTTGAGAAGTTGTTGTTTTTCCTCTGTAATTCAAAGGCAAGATGTGGAGATATTGCTATATATATGTAAAATGTACAGAAAATCTATTTTATAATAATTTATTTTTATTTCTAAGCAATTAATTCACTAAGCTGCCTAACCATATTTGTACATAACAGCTGACCCACATGTTGTTTTTAACATTCCTCATTTTTATTTTGAATTCTCACGCTCCTCCCTTGTGGTCCTGTAAACTCAGTGGATTTACTGGTGCTTCATAATGCAGATAATCAGCGAAGATTGAAGCAGAAACTAGGGCGGAAAGTGTAGAAGCACCATTTATTACGGGTACAGAGTGCTCACAGAGAAGTGGAGAATCCATACGCATCCTCATGTATACTTACATCACACACTTTACCTTCATCCTCTTCATACCCTTTCTGAAAGCGATTCTTTTTTAAGGTGTTTCACAATCCTTTTAGGTTTTTCACGGTGCAATTTCCTGCTCTGTCATTGGCCCTAAGCAGCACATCTCTTGTCCCATTCCACTCAATAACAGGTAGATCAATAGACCTAATTGATACTCATTGTGTCACTCATGCTTAAAGTATACAGCTGCCCTTTCATTCTCAGTGCTCCTGCTGCCTGCTCTAATGAATGGCCCATCCATCAAATGTTAAATCCTATCCCGGACCACATAAGGGCCCATGTTAACGTTATGCTAATCAAGTAAAGGTAACTGGCAGATCGATCGAGCCTCTGCTCTCTAACTCCGCATTTGAAGTAGTGCTGGCTGGTAGCCAGGCTTTTGCCCTATATACTCAGTTCAAAGGTCACACAAAGTCTCAATCAAATTTCCTTGAGAGGCATTTGATTTGTTGAGGAAACGAAGAGTTGGTGCACAGTGGGTCAGAGGGACAGCGTGCCCCATTTTCTTTTCTTCTTCTTTGCGTGAGGTAGCAGAGGCATATCTGCCAGAAATCGAGCATAAAGATAGAAAAGATGACAGAGAAACGACAGCAAGGTTTCGCCTCACTAAAATGGCACTTCTTCAAACAGAAGTCCACCAGGGCCCATCTTAGATCCCAGACTAAACAGATCAAAGGAACAGGAAAGGTTTTTGTGAAGCACTCATAGCACAGCAAGAATTGCCTCAGGCAGGGTTTCGGTGTCTAACCTCTTGTGTCATCAGAAAACCTCATGTGCCATCATCCATGGCCGTTATACTTTATGCCTTATTCACTCTCTCAAGTCTCATCTCTTCAATCTTAACACTCGTTGCCAAAAAAAACTTTATGTCTATATCATGTTTCACACAGCTTAGTCGCGATCTGCTTTTGTCCCCAGCGTTGCTTCTTTTTTTGTCTTTCTACTTGAATTCTTGATATGCAAGAGTGAGAAAATCTGTGGTGATCATCTCTGAAGTGATGTCTTTGAAGCGGATGATACACCGTCATAAGGGCATGGGGGCTGCTTTCAAGCTATGCTTAGCCACGCTGTGCTATACTAAGCTATGCATGCTCAGTGTGGCAGCAGTTATGAAAACGCAGGCATGATGGAAATTAATTATTAGTGCCCAGAGAAGGGTTTAAACGTGTTTATGCAGAGCTCAGACTGAATGTAGACAACCTATCCACACAAGAAAACTCATTCACGTCAGACTGCCATTTAGTGAAAGTCAAATTTGATTGTCCTTATTAAAATAAGAAAGTGTTGTGCCTCTTCAGCTGTTGGATCCAACACAGTTAGCCTGCTTGCGTTAAAACGGGCAACGGCTCATTCTGCTATTTCTCTTATTTTCCATTTGAAATCAGCTACCTGGTTTCACCTCAAACCGATGGTTGCTAGCAGGGGTGATTGAGGCTTGTTTTTATTCTGCCTGAGCGATGGTACTCCTAGTGAGAATGTGTTTGAAGAAAGCCTTCATCGCCTCTTCTCTCCTTAGTGCAATGTTTGATTATTAAAAGCATTTATGGTGACCTCTTTCAGCAAGCTGTCACATTGTGGAAGGAAAGTCGGACATTTTCCTGTAAGCTGATGGGAGTACTGCATTTGACTTCTGTTCATTTTTACTGAGGGGATATCTGAAAAAAAACAACAAAAAAACAAAAAAACAAAAAAACAAAAAACCAACCCTTGCACCCATGGGTTTACGCCCATGTTGCTGCATCTGTTATGGTTGAGTTTTATTCAGCCTGTTTTCAGATCTAAAAATGTTAGAAATGTTTGTCTTATCCACACATAATATGTATTTAGTCTAGCAGATCTGTATGTACAAAAATGAAAAAAACATGTAAATCAAGTATTTTGTGGTATGTACATCAAAGGAATTAATTTTACACAATGCAAGAGCAACATGGAGCAGATGTTTCTAGATGATTAAATACTGAACATTCATAATATTTCTTTGTATGAAGAAATAAATAAAAATATATATTTTACCAAATCCTCTTGTGCTTGACTTGTATCCTTGATTCTATTCGAGGACTCTATTATTTAAGTAGCAAGCTACAAAATCTACATAAAGTACTTTCATGAATACTACATTCACAGGGTATTACTGAGGTTAAACTTCATGGAAGACAGATCTCTTATAAAAGCAGAGATAAAATGTGTAACAGCAAAACAATGACCGAATGAAGAGTCCTTTTAAAGTTTCAGATGTCATTAACCTTTCAGACTACTTGGGGATGTTTAGCTTGAAAGGCTTCTTTTACATCAAGTGGTTCTATCTGTGTATATAGCTTTTGCTTTAAATGGAGTAATTCAGCAAGCTATGTTATTTATGTGGTATTTTCAGTGGCATGAGGTCAGACAAGACAAGCATAGTGGAAAAGAAATTAGAAAAACAGAGCATTAAAAAAGGCATAGTACGTACACCAAAACTGATTTTGTGGTTAAATGTCCTTTTAAAGTTTAACTGCCTTATTTTTACAGTTTCTTTTTCACGAGTCAGCGTCAACCAGTCATGATACGTTCTAAGTAAATGGCTTATCTAGCTACACTTGTGAAAATTCAAAGTCAACTTTGTTGTCAGTTCTGTAATATGTACAGAACTTGCACGTGGAAACGACATTACAATCCTGCGTAACTAGAATGAATCGAAAATAAGAAAACCGAGCACTGCAAGAATATGAGGTATAGCTATAAGAGATCAACACATAAATATGAATTACACAAAATGTATTAAAGCCTCTTTATTTAATTATTGCTGTCTATGTATAAAAATTGGAGGTGTATAAGCATGCTCAAAGTTACAGTCATTATTGCAGTTCTTTGTATCGAAATATCTAGCTACACTATAAATGAAATGGTTTCTTCATTTAGCCTGGCTCGTACGCCTGACTTTGTGATGGCGTTCATAAGAAGAAGTTATTTCCTGTACAGCAGCAAACACAATGCACTGCCTGCTATTACTATACAGCAATGTGAACAACCTGCAGATGCTTTTCAGTTCTTTGTGTAAGATGTTCTTGGGAATATTTTAAACAATGGCAGGGATAAAACCAGGAATTTTAAAATGTAGTGAGGACAAGCCTCCTGGTGTGACACTTACTTTATGTTCTTGATAGATTAGTGTCGATTATTTCTTGGTCGCTGCCCCAATAATCGATGATTGCCTGAATTTCAGTTGCTTAGATTTA
Organism: Tylochromis polylepis; assembly: GCA_015107715.1. Taxonomy (NCBI): domain Eukaryota; kingdom Metazoa; phylum Chordata; class Actinopteri; order Cichliformes; family Cichlidae; genus Tylochromis; species Tylochromis polylepis. The sequence goes on along the minus strand of VVHJ01033389.1, from coordinate 19,186 downwards.
GAATTCCAAATAAAGTCTTCAGTGCATATTTAGGGTAACCACACATATTAGATTTTTTTTTAAAGACTATTCACATCTGTTCAGCTTTACTTTATGTGGTGAAAAGAGATATTTCAAGGCATTTGCAGTTTCTGTGAACTGACCCTTTAATTTAATGGCGCCACTTTGAGCTTTGGCACCCCACACAACAACTGCCAGCATACATGAGGTGACCTTTTGCTAAAAAGTACATGAAACACACTTTTAATAATGCAGGACTTTATTATCAAGCTGTTACCCCAACAGTTCAATTATGCCACTTCATGGAGAGTTTGTAGAAGGAATGAGCGCATTTGCGAGGCACTGTTAGTTACTGGCTTTCTTGGGCTTCCATATGCATCGGCTTTGGGCCAGAAGTAGCTGTTGTCTGGTCATGATATTGGAGCTTTGGATCAGGATGCAAAAATGCGCGATCTGCTGAAAAATCAGAAGACAAAGCATCCTACTTGCCCAAACCTAACCCTAACCATGTTGTGCACATGTGCAGAAACAAGGGGTATGATGGTTTGTCAGGTAGGATGGACTCCCAGAACACCGTTGCTTCATGTCTCTTAAGTAGGTCATTCATGCATGTTTCGAGTTAAATGCGTTGTCACTACCGCATGGATGCAATGCATGGATGTTGTTTGTAGATTCAAGGGGTTTCTTTTTAGCTTATGGCAATGTAGTTTCAAATAGACTAAACAGAATAGACTTCTGCAATTGCACTCAACTTTTTTGGTATTTTACCGAAATGTAAAAGTTTGATGAGAAACTCAGTTTAGCTTGTCCCGTGCATGCTAGATATAAACTAAACGTAACACAAATAGAGTTAAACTCAGGTGGCATTACTTTATTATTCTTCATTCATGTTACATGCTTTATGCGTGCTAATATACCCCAAACAATTGTAAACCCTAGGCTTGTCCTCTCCCTCTTATCAGCACTTTATCTGTTTGCTTCAGGCACTTATACAGAAATACATAATACAAATGTAAAATACAGAATAAGTGCTGCTGCTCTTATACTTCATAGAATGGAAGGTCCACCTATCCTTATGGAATACATACCATATTCCGATGTTTTGGTGCATGGCAAGCCTTAAGATTATGAGATACAGTAGATGGCAAATTACCTGCATATATATAGTACTGTACCTTCTAGCCTGCAAAGCTCTCTGTAATGTGTTTTTCATTCACTTATTTACACACAAGTGTAAAATAAAAGGTGCTGCCCTGCCATCAGGAGCTATAGCTTGAGGTTAGGTGTCTTGCCCAAAAACACTATTGCATGTGCAGGGTTTAGAGATTTAACCACTAACTTTCTCTTGCACATCAAATACAAAGGCAGGAAAACATCTATACCACAGTACATACCCCTAATGCTTTCAATAGTTTCTGTTTTCAAACTAGTTTTGTCAGGGAGCTTAAAACTTTCTTCATTCTCTGCTGTGTGCTTGCTTTGTATTTTATATTCCCCGTATTCATATATTAATTACTTATAATTTTATTTACTCAATCACCCATGTTTTAAATATGAAGTTAGGCCTAAGTAGGAGTACAAAGTACATCAAAATCCTAGCTTTGAGCACGGTTACATTTCGATGAACAGCATGCGCAAGGGCTGTTTCTTAGTGCCTTTCAGTTCTGATTTACTCTTCCTATAAAACACACAAAAACTGAAATAAAGACCTATCAAATCCACTGACTGCATTTGGTGTGAGACTCGGTGTTGCAGGATGACTTTCTGTGGAGTGGGTGGGAAGATGGGGTAGGGTGGATGCGGGGAGTGGGGCATCCTGGCTAATTTTTTCTTTTTCTGTTTCCTGCTCAGCGTGGTGCTGTGGTTATAGAAGAGGGGGGTAAGTGTGGTCTCATGTGACCCATAGCTGTGTGGGAGGTTTGGCTTCTGGTAGTGGTGGGTCTGCTTGCCTTATCGGAAATGCCCTTTCTCGCTACCCACACCCTCACTCCCTGTAAAAGCAGGCAGTGTTTCCTCACTGCTCATAATGAGATATACCTCCAGTTTATTTACAGGGCTGTGAAACACCTCCTTGTATCAACAGAGCTCTCATTCACAATATCAGAGGTGATGTATTTACATACCTGTCCGGAGGAAAGGAATGCGGCATCTGTAGCAAACTGTGACTGAATTTACTTGGTCTTCCAACATTTTCACAATTTGTAAGCCTCTACATATTCCAACCATATACTGTAATTGCAAAGGATGGACAATTGTGCCATCACCAAGCGGTTTGTGAGGCCGTTATCTTAAGACTTTTGGACCATCACCATCACTTCTTTGGAGAGAGAAAAGAAAAGGGTAAATTATCAGTAACAGTAGCAAGCTTGGATGCCCACTAATTAGTGCCTGGAACACAGACTTAATGGATGGATTTTCAGTTTCAATTAACCACAAAGCAAGCCATGTTATTTATAATGCAATTGTAATAAAAAATCTCCAAAGGGCACCCGCACAACAAATATGACCAAGAGGACCAACTTAATGACTAAAAATTGATGTGTTGATGCCTACCAGATAGCTACCAACTATAGCCGTCTGTGTCACAGACAGTCAGCCTTAATCCAGTTAACCTGTTAGAAAGTTAAAAAATATGAACTAGTGAATAGTAGTCATGGAAGAGAAAATGTACTTGCTTTATTTATGCTGTAAAGCTGAGCATTTTACCATTAGAGTCTATGGGGACTGACTCACTTTTGAGGCCATTCAAAGACCTGTACTTCTTAACAATTTCAAATTGGGTTAAGCTTTAACCACCAAAGTCTGCAGGCTGCTTCCAACAGATGAAATATCGTGCCAATATGGCAGTATGGTATAGTGCAGTCTTCTGCTTTGTCGTTAATTTGCTGTCAGAGTTTTACATTTAAATACGTGCTTGCCTTATGTCAAGTTAATAAGCAAGTAATATGAAATTGAAGACCATACCTCTACAGTACTGAGAAAAATACAGTTTTCCATTTTTTTTAAAAATGGTGTTTTTAGCCTCAACTAAACCACTTACTTTTGGCATTGACCAAAATATGTTTTACACATAAAACAAGAAATTTAAATGGCTTTGCAAGTTAAATTGTTAAAAAAAAATAAAATTCTGCGTCTTTGTGGCCAAATCTGAGATATTTAACATTATTTTACGACTGCATTTTTACAGTTAAAATTAGGTGTGAATGATTGTTTTCTCTTTGTGGTATCAGGGGTATAGATGCTCTATATATGACTGACACATCCTGTTATTTGTTGTGTGTTTCAGTGTGGTTGTTCAGCGCAACAAAGGGACCCCTGCTGCAACACAACTAAAAATATTACTTATTCAAATATGGAAGCATTAATAGTTTGAAATATTTCAGTAAATTTACCAAAATGCAACAGTAAATCTTAAGTCCAAATTCATTCCACTGGTACAGGCTCAGATGGAAAAGAGCATTTTTTAAGGCAATTACACTTCCCATACCAATTTGTATTTGCTGAACACACCAAATGGACCTCGTCATGATTTCCAGTCCCCCAAGGAACACGTGGGCTGTAATGAGTGGAACATAGCAGAAATCCCTGCCAAATGCACGCTGTGATGTAGTGGCAAATAAAAAGGTGGGCAAGCAGTGTCTCTTTCCTGTCAGTCACAGACATCCTCTTGGGACGATAAAGATGGATATAAAAATGTGTATCGTGGGCGGTTCTGCATTACTTCAGTGTATAAAAACTTGACTTTCAATAAGACAAGTAAAGCCTTGTATTAGTAGGGTTACACATGAAGACTCCACAGATAAAATGTGCGGTGGCTGAACTGACATTAATGTATGGCAGCACGATGGTGTCCAACCAATGGCAAAGATGTGACTCAGACATTATCAGTCATAAATATCAGCTAATACCACTGTGGGAGTGGTGTATGCTTCTGGCATTGCCTTTCTATTAAGCCACTTAACCTCAATGGAAAGCGTATCACACGAAGTAAACAGAAGTCCGTGTCATAGCCCAGTATGATACAGTACAAACAGAGCCATCAGTAAGCAATTGAAGCCGAGCACCATGTGGTTTTCATACCGAACCCATTTCCCTGTCCTGAAGCAGGTAGTGACTTGCAGCCCATCAGAAAATCATCGTTGATATTTACAAGTCTGGAGCTGGGTAATTGCTCAGCTGGAGCACTGAAAGACATGCCGAAGAGGAAGGCAAACAGGATGTGGTGTGAGTGACGGAAAAAAATACTTTGAAAAAGCCCCAGCCAGGCAGGTTTAAGTGGAGCATGTACTTTTGGCTTACACCCAGGCTGTCCCCTGAATCTATGCCACCTGTATTAACTCGTGACTAACCTGATTAACCTGTTCATGGATCCGACTGATGCAGATACAAGAATGATAGATTTCTGGGCTAGCATCCAAGCGAGCCATCTTGAAGGAAATGGTTTGTGTAATTAACGGAGAAGCTCAGCAGAATGACAGGGGGTAATTGTTGAGTTTGCAGATGATCTCTTATTGTCATCGAGGGTGCCTCCTGGGCTGTTATGGGTACAGGCGGCTGCTGCTTTGGGCTTTGGGATGGGAACAGACACCTGGCAGCACTAGACACACGAACCCCTATTGACTCTTCCCATTCATCACCTCCTCCAGATTCAACTCCCCCTTTCCCCCCACCCTTCCTGTCCCTTGACACTATACCTCCAAAGCAGTTTACTGTATGGTGTGTTTGATCATATTAGCTGCAAGCTGCTGCAAAACAAATGCACAATATCCAAACAACCTTGTCAGAATGGCTAGAAACATGGCAGAGGGGCTTGGGGGGGTATTAAAAATTTAGCTGTCTGCCTTGCTCGCAGCATGGAGCAGCTCTTTAAAAACAAAAAGGAAATGAGAACTTGGTGGATTGTTTTACAGGCAATCTTAGACATTTGCTTTTACCGTACCTTATCATTGGCCTGCACCCTGATATTTAATTTGGGTTTTGACTCACCCAAGAAAGCTGCTTACTATGTGAAAGATCTTGAGTTTAGCTGGGCAATTTCCTTTTCAAAGTTTTTAAAGGTTCAAAATATAGAATGCCATTGTTTCTGTGGCTTCAATATCATTCAGCTTCCGCTTAACCTTTGCAGTGCAACTTCTGGTTTTTAACTTGATTTCCTTAAGTTTTAATGGCATTTAGACATAAGAAAAACTAGTGTTTATCAGAAGCCAAAGCCAACAAACCTGGATAATGCTGAAAAAGTGGCTTTATTTTGGCTATCTGCACAGACCAGGCTTCTGGTCCTCTGCCTTTCCTGATGCCAGTGGATAAGTGTTGTGCGAGGAAGCATGGGTGTGGGAAGCTAGGCTAGGTCTTTAGGTAGCCTAATTCTGTTTTCCAATGGTCTCTTGCCAATAGCTTGAGCTACTTTTCCTTACACAGTTTCATTCATGTTGGCCCAAGGATAAACTGGACATTACACTAGCCAACTAGCCCATTTGAGGTACAAAGTAGGCTGGGGGCTTGCTGGTTAGCATGCTAACCTTTGTAGATATGTGATTGCCATTTATTCCGCATATCATGAAGATGATTTCAGGTTGTTTTAATGTTTTAAGCTATTGTACAATTAATATAAACACTGGACCTGGATCCAGTTTTAATGGACTGTGGAAAACTTTTAATGATGCTGCATTTTAAATTGCTGATATATTCCTCTATTGTTACCATGCTGTTTACCATTTTTGGCTTTACAGTTATAACTGACTGTGATGTTGCACAGCCTGAATTAATTTAGCTTTTTATAGTAAATATTTTATTGGGTTAGAAACAAGAATAAGTGACATTGAGCAATAAAAATAGAAATGACATACAGTAATTTTAGACGCACATCGACGCGTGTCAGTGGAATTAAGCGGGAGAAGAAGATAAAGAAGAGTGTGCTTACATCTAAAAAGGCTGCACTGTCTCGGTGGAATTCCCCACAGTCTACAAAACCGCAGTAGAGATCAAAAGTGACCTACTGAAAAATATACTTCACTCAGTTTTCACTGGGATTTTGCAGTTATTTATTTTATTCATTTTTCTTTTTTGTGCTGGATACTAAGCTACAATCTCGATTTTACTCATAATGACATCTGATAGTTTATTAACTCTTTCAGAAAACAGAGAGTGGATTTCAGTTGGATATAAGGTCTGCAAAATGCCAAATACAGTGCTACATCCAAGGCCGCCTATGATCAAGGCTTTCCTCCCCTCACCTAGCGCCCCTCCTCCTCGTCCACTGTTTCCTCTGTCTGACAGATGTCAGACATGCTGCAACAGGCTCAGCCCCAGAGATGTTACAGTCAGAGGAAACTGAGGGATCAAGAGGTATATCACAGGTATAAAGGGAGATTAGTCCTTGCACTTGAGAAGAAGTCAGTGCTGGTTTGCATGCAGGTAATGACCGGTTAAAAAAAGATGGTTGCATTGGGGTCCTGTGCGTTTCAGGTTTGATTTTCTCAGATTAGTCAGTTATCCTTTACCTCTGTTGACTTTAAAGCCACAATCAGATTTCGACTTTTCCTCTTTTATGCTCTTTTTCATAACCAATACAGTGAAGTTGGATATTGACTCACTGGAAACTCTAGAATCGTGACAAATGTAATGCAGAATTTTGCAAAAGTAATTAAAATACAGTGACTGAAGATTAAGAGATTGGGATGGATATAGCATTATGGGTTTATGTTTTCTACCACTCTTATTTATGAATGCAGGTTCATCTTTGCTCTATCATGGCACAAAGAACAGTGTGCTATACAAGTTTAAACTCACCCTTCAGGTCACATGAATCCCCTGCTGGCTCTATAGATGTAGCTCTATTACCAGCAGACACAGGAAGCAGCAAGCTGCCTCACGCACCTGTCTGTCTCAAGATTGCCAAGAGGGGGGTTATTTCTTTTTTCCCCCCATTTTTTAAATTAGGAAATGTAAAGGCAGAGTAGCAGGCAGGTGGGTTCCACTGATTAAAGAGAATGAATAAAACAACTGTATGTAAGGCAGATGTTTTGACTGGTGCTGATACACCTGTGAGAGCTGCCTCAGTACCAGTGATCAGTACTGCTAGTGTTTTTCTTATTTTTTCATGGCATCTGGGTTTTCTGATTGTGTTTGATTTTTACAGTCTTTTGCAGACTCATGCTCAGAGTGGGCCGCAAAGCTCAGAAAGTTGCTTTTGCTTTCTTACCTTTAAAACACTTTATAGCCGTTATCCCTTGTCAGCTCTAGCGTACCACTCAAGTCCATAAGTAATGCTATTTTTATGTTAGGTTGTAGATTTATACATGATGCAAGCTTGCTGCATATGCAGTAGTTGGTGCTGCTTTCTGCATCTGTAATGCGATCCTAAAAAAAAAAAACCAACCTTAACAAACAAAAGCACTGCATATGAATTTCCTTTTGTCTGTGTAGCCTGTGTGTGGGTAAATGGTATCCAAATGAATAAATAAGGAATGCATGAAATAAAACACATTTCACAACTTGTAAATCCTAAACATATAATGTTTTGCAAATCGTAAACAGAGGTCATTCGCCTCGGAATACAAATCAATTCATTTTAAAAGGTGCAATTTTTATGTCTGGAGAAAACAGCTGCAGTTTGTGATTAGCTGGTGAGTGTGAATGAGAGAAAAGCAGTCATCTGACCAAAGCAATCGCAGTCGGGTTTTTGGTGCAGCACTGTATGAACTTTGGCTATAGACAGCTGCCAACCTCCAGCAACCATAGACTAACCAGTTGGGTATGGACATTATTCCCTAGTTACCTAGTGGATTTTAAATCGAAATAAAAAAAATTTAGTGTATTGAAGACTTCAGAAGAGTTGTTTTTGCTGAGTAATTTCAGTTGAAAGCATTGCTTGATTATAGGATTGACAGACCTGTAGAGATATAGATAATTCTTTCAGCCATTGTGCAAAAAAGAGAAACGTTTACTGTTTAATTTTCTCAAAGTGCTGCTTTTCTGTTTTAGATCATTGCAAATTTAATATCTTTGGGCTTTGTGTAATATGCAGTGACAGCAGATATAACAGACTTCTCTAATACATCTTGACATTGTTGTGCCTGCCTCTTTTCCCACTTAATGTCATGCTGCTCCTCTGTTTAACATGCCTGGCGTGTCTGGGGTGGGGGTATACATATGTCCTCCACATGGTTTTGCTTGTTGTATTTCACCTCGCCCTCTGCATCATCAAGCTTCTGATTAAAAACACCACAGGGTAGATGTGGATTACATGAAAAAAAAATACATTAATTAATTAAAACAAAAGTCATTTTAAGTGGGAAGTGCTAATTAAATGCCACAAGAAGTCTCGTATTAATTATGTAGTCTTGTCACATTCTCTTGCATATGATTGCATGATGGTTCACGGGGACACATGACCTTTTTTGGTGAGATTTGCTGAGATTATAAGACACAGAAAGTAAAGAAAAATAGGTTACCATCTAAAGCAATGAGACTGTTTACCAGTCTACAGTATACGCCAGTGCAGCGCATCCCTTGTGTGTTTGCATGAACACATCACTTGTGAGTGCCAGTTCCAATCCGTTAGTGCACACTACATGATGAACTACGTGAGAGGGTGTTATCAAGCAGGAGACAGTGCTGTGTGTATGTGTATTTTGATTACTGCACCAACCCCCTGCTGAGACACTTAAATGTGGTCAGACGCACGCCGACTGATGGCCATCAATAATGCACATGGAGGGAGGATCCAGCAACCCACGTTATCATCAGGGACTATTGGTCTGTCCCTGCTGGAAGCCTCCATCTCAACAGACGGATGGCTTCAATTTTCTATCTGATGAGGGAGAAAAGTAGGGGGGAAAAAAAAAACTTTCATTGCCAGACTAGACTGGCCGAAGTCTATGAATGAGTGTCATCATTCCATCTAATACATGACTATTAACATTGGGGGGAAAATGGGTCCTTGTAATGGTTAAAGCATTCGCTGACAGATGAGGCAATACCTCAGAGTTTATCACTAGGGGTCCTAGCCCAGCTGTTAGCATGATAATGTGTGGGAGAGAAGGATGCTGTGTGTGAGAAAGTGGGAGGCAAAGAGACAAAGTCAGAAGCGTGGTGTTGATTTGTTTGTGTTTAAAGCAAAGAAAATCGAAAACGATCAGGACATTACTTAAGCTTCAGTGGCTCTTATATCTAATGGTTATCATTCTGTCATCAGGAATTACTCAGTTTTTCAAGTGTCAAAGAGAATAGAAATAATATGAAAGGAGATTTTGGAAGTCAGACAAAGAATGTCTGGAAATCTTGGCTGATTTATATCTTATGAAAGATATTTCTCTTCTTTGTCAAAGCTGACTGCAGTTACAATGTTGGGTATGTGTGTATCAAAGAAAAGAGGAAAATGTGGGCATGACTGTGTGGGCACATGCATGTGTGCACAATATCGTTTTCACATGTGGCTGCAATGGCAACACCACAACCTCTGCCTCGAGGAGAACATTTCGTCTTTGTTTAGGTGATGTCACATTCAGACTTCAATGGTGGTACTTCCACAAAAGCAAAGTGAATAGCTACCACTCTTTAGTCTGGAAGCCATTGCCTTGCCACTTCCTTCTGCCGGTCCATGACCAACAGCCCACTCACAGCCCTAATCAAGCCCTGATGAGTGGCCCAGCCTACCGCCCAGCGTTTCTACATGGCAGAAGGGCTGTTTGAGGTGGTTAGCTGGTGATGGAGGTGGTGGAAACTCTTTTGCCGCCATGCGTTTCCAATCCTGGCATGGAAATGGGCCCCATTTGAGGTTTTCCTTCGGAGACGTGTGGACAAAGCAGACGCAATGCAAGCGTGTGTGGTAAGATGCTCAGTGAGAAGAATGGAGACGTATCACAAGCAATTTTTCCTGCATATATTCAACCTTTCCTTAATGGCTATTACAACAATTGCCTGCATCACTGCAGCGTTTGAACGTCACTTACAGTTTTAGGGTCGCTACATTAGTGTAATAAATTTATTCATAGCTGTCTCTCAGCCCCAGGGGCTGGTGGGCATCCGCTTTAATAAGGCGCTGACATCTGTCTGCAGAGATTGCCCACTGAGCATCATCTTGCACAAATGGGGGCCAGAGACCTGGAGTATGTATGTGTGTGTGTGCTTGTCATTGTGTCTGCAAACAACGCATATACTCGGGGTGTAATTTTTGGCGGCATGCCATCAATGCACCAGGAACACGGAAATGAAATGAACACATTAGCTCAAGTCATTGAGCAGTCTCCCACCCATAAGCAGTCGTACCTGTGTGTAGTGCCTTGTTCACACATGTGCCCACTGATTCTTCCCATGGTACTGAATTCTAATACATTTTTTGCTCCATCAGACACACGTTACTTGCCATCAACAAGTAATTTGAAACATGCAATCACTTCATTACATGCTAAATTGTATCTCTTCTTTTTTCCATCCCCCATCTTTCCACTGCTGCTTTCCGCCATTATAATTGCACTGCAGGCAGCATTTCTGAGCAGACACTTGTAGGCTATATGTGAAGTGCACAGATAAAAGGCAATTCTTCCTCCCCCTATATCATTAGCTACCATTATGATCAAACTGTCAGAGTCATGTATAGTTCACCAGACTAAATTTACTTACTCCAGTTTTGAACCCATGTTCAAACGTTTCATTTTTTTTGTCCTCAGGGCGGTTTCTTCATGATTGTTCAAAGATATACACACAGAAACAGAATGGGGATTATGCATTTGATTGTATCTTCATCACAGAGAATCAAATCATGTCATTGTGCATATATAAGTGCGACAGCTGATATGCAAAAGGAAACCAACACAAAGGAATAGTGTAACATCTTGGGGAGAAAAGAAACTGATACTGGTTTGCGGTAGCGCTGCATTCAGAGTCAGAAATGTCCGTTAGCATGTGCTGCATTAATATTAAACTATTGCGGTGATGTTAAAGTTTGTTACAGTTTTATAACTTGGAAAGTTCCCATATAGAAAAGCAGCTGAAACAAAGCCTGCTGTCAGTGTTTATGTTTTATACATACTGCATGTCTCAAAGATTTATGTCTCATACTATGATTTACTCACGAGTGCGGCTCCTTTCACATTTTTCTCTCGCAACATAATGTTTACTTGATTTGAATATAATTCTTATAATTATGTTGCATGAGAAAAATGTGAAAGGGGGACACTTTTCTAAGTAAATCATAGTAGAAATAAATGTCTTATAAGACTTGTATATAAAACATAAACATTTAGTAGGAGGAGGAAATGGGGAGTTCTTACTTGAAACAGTTAAGACTTTTTAAAAATTTTAAAATAAACAAGACCCACAAAAAGAGCAAAAACCAACTTTGTGCTGTCTTTTCAAAAAAATCTATTTCCATGTGGAAAAACATAGAACGTCGTAAATCCCATCCTAAGGTCTTTAACACCTAATTATTTTGTTAAAAATGACCTTATTACAAATTTATTTTGTATTCTCTTGGTTTCTAATCAGGCCAGTTAAAGTATTAAAGGTAATGTGATACACATTTATTAGGTGCACCTACTTGTTAATGCAAATATCTAATCAGCCAATCACAAAGCCATAACGCTTTTAGACATGTAGGCACGGTCAAGATGATGCGCTGACGTTCAAACAGAGCATCAGAAAGGGATCGAGAGGTCATTTTAGTCACTTTGAATGTGGCACGGTTGCTTGTGCCAGATTGTTCTGTGTCTTTCGGAAACTTCTGGTCTGGTGATCCATCTCTAGGATTTGGTCTGACAAAAAGAAAATATCCAGTAAGTGGCTGTTCTCTGGGTGGAAATGCCCCTTTGACGTCAGAAGTCAGGAGAGAATGGCCAAATGGCTTCAGGTTTATAAAGTAACAGTAATTCACCTTGAAGCAGATAGGCTACAGCAGCAGAAGACCATACCAGGTGCCTCTGCTGTCAGCGAAGAACAGGAAACTGAGGCTACAATTCGCATCATATGGTGATTGCTGAGTAGTCTAATAAGGCTACTGCCAGGTATAATGTTATTATGTTATTATGTTAGCTTAAGCATTTTTGTAACGTTAGCCACTGCAAACATTTTAAAATCTGGAGCATAGGTCATTTTAAAACGGAAGTGTCATATGTCTCAAAAAATGGTAGAATATATTTGTGGATAACATGAGAGGGATAATGCTTTGGGTGTTGTTGGATATAAAATTGAAGCCCATTTACCTTGAACTCTCAGAAAAGCTATAGATGCTGGTCTTTTGGATGCTTGCTAAATCTCCCTTCGTCTGAAAAGCATGCTAGCATTATTTGCATATTGTCTTTTTTGAATCGGTTATCATCTGACCCTTTCTTATTAACAAGTCAGGATGTCAGTATTACACTAGCTGAACTAATCACCATCATGTGGACCTTTTGTCGATAAGCATATAGGTTTTACCTGTGCTTATGGCCATCTTTCTTCTTCTATAGCATATAAGGATAGACTGGAACACTTTTAGGCATCTGTTACTTCCATAAACAACATGATAACATGGATTTATCCTGCCTTATAGAAACCTTTCTGGCTGGCTGTTGGTGTGGGGGATATTTTCTTGGCACTCTTTGAACCCCTTAAAAAAAAAAAAACCTGAATATTGCTGCTGACCATGGCCATCCCTTTATGGTGAAAGTGTATCTATCTTGTCATGGCTGCTTCCAGCTGGATGACACACCATGTCACAAAGCTCATCTCAAACTGGTTTCTTGGACATGACAATGAGCAATCTGCACTCAAATGGCCTCCACAGTTACCAGATCTCAATCCAACGTAGCATCTTTGGGATGTGGTGGAACGAGAGAGTCACACCATGGATGTGCAGTTGATGAATCTGTTGAGTCTTTGCTATGAAGAATTAAGGCAGTTCTGAAGGAAAAAAGGGCACTAGCAAGGTGTATCTAAGAAAGTGCCATTTATGTTATCAGTATGTTCGCAACCTGTTTGTTCAATCTAGTTTGGCCTTGGCTTGATATCTTGTCTCTAAAATGTATTTTAAATACAGAATTCGTTTAAATTCTAGTAATGAAAAACAAAAACAATACATGAATGAGACCCAAAAATCTGCTTTATGGCTCTGCTGGAAAAGACTTTGGCATATTTCCACCACAGCTTTTTGATGCCTTCACCATTTGTTATAAGTGACGTTACGAAACCGGCGGCAAGAAGCATGCGCTTTTCCCAGTGGAATGCAGGTCATGTGGTATAAATGTGGAGGTCCTAGTCACATTTTTAGTAGCCTGATAAAAATTTAATGTGCTGTTTTAAGATCACAGGAATCAAGTAAATAAGGAAAAAAAAATTGGAATTACACAGTCTATATATACATGATATAAAAATGAAAGTGACAAGTGACAGTCTGGGAGCGAACTAGAAAGGACACGAGGGAGACCATGCTAACCTCAGTGCTGCTAAATGCTGCTTTTTAATAAGCGCCAATAAAAGCAAACAGCCAGACTGGTGATATAATGGCTTCCATTCAATTGTCCTTCAGCAAGGCTAAAAAGGTGAAGGGTAGATAAAGGGTGGGGCTGTTTTTTTTTTTCCTCTTTCTTTTTATGTTTTTATAGGTGTCACATGGTGGAATTGTAACGTGCATTAAAAAGAACCCTGGAAACCCAACCAACGAGCAAATATATGTTGCCATGCATATTTCACAGCTGCTAGAGAGTGCATACAGCTTACAAGGGTGTAAGTGGTGAGAAGACACAGTAGAGGTGCCTTATGCTTTTCTTTTTTTTTTCTTTTCATCCAGAGTGTTGGCAAAAACCCCTCTGGAAGAAAGTGAGGACATTAGAAAAAAGAGGAGGAATGGGAAATGGGGTTGAGAGTTTAGAGGAGAGACTCTTCAGAACATTTTCCCTCCTTGGTACCATATTCTGTCCATTAGTGTGAGTGGTGCTTTTCCACGCTGTGGTTACTGCACTCTTCAGGTTGACTTATCCCTCTTGAAGCATGTGAGAGTGGGGAGGATGGGAGGGTAGGCAGCAGGTGGAGAGGAAGATAGAAGCAATTGATGCAGAGGTGGGTGGTAATTACAAACATTACTGTCATGGCAGGGTTATCTGTCCATCTTTTCTGCTCTTCTGTTATCTTTTTTTTTCTTGTTCATTCTGGTGAGTTTTATGAAGCAAAATTACACTGGTAGCCAATTAAAGGGCCCTTCCTGTCTCCCTGATAAGAGGGCTATTAATATTGCAGCAGTGGTTGACACTTAACCGGCGATGAATGGCTGTTGATGAGCACTGAAAGTTTATCGACTCGTCCACGGGCTCAAACTCTTTCTTAGTAAAAAGAGAGAATTAACTGATACCACAAGGGGCTAAGCTCCCGGCGTCTTATCGGCTGATTACTCTAAAACCATCAAGTGTATTTTCATTGGAAAAATAGGAAAGAGTTGATTCTTCTGTGAAATATAAAAATAGCTCTGGGCAAACAGTGTAAAAGCTCAGTCATAAATTATAACAACCATGTTGAGGTTTTTTTAATCTCATCTCTCGTTCAAATAGCTGGTTTGAGGCACTGTGTGTGTGTGACTATGTACTTTTGTGAAGGATTTTCCCTCCCTCCAGGAATGGACAGGATTTTTCAACACACTGCCTCCTTGAAGACTTTTTCTTTTTTTTTTTTTTTCCCCTCAAACACCTTTCCCTGCTTTGGTCTGTGCCAAAGAGGAAGGGTGTGTAGGAGAGTGTATAGCTCTACAAGAACTGGGCACGTGTCAAATCCTAACAGCACAATAAAGAAAAGAAATATCACTCACATTGTGTTTGACAGACATTCCTATAATGGTGACTTTAAACATAGTTTCTTTGATTGTCTAGACTTTATTTAAAATTTCCCTTGTATATAAGTCTAATTACTTGTTTAGGTGAAACACTTAATCTTAAAACTAAGATTTGTTTGCTTGCTTGCTTACGGATGCATTTTCTATTCAGGCACAAGTAGCCTGTGGAGATTCTGTCACTTTGTTTAGAGCATTTTTGCCATCACCATGCTGAATCCAGAAGATGACTTTATTTTGGAGCTAGGAATGATTATAAGACAGGGCGGTGTTAAGTCATCATGTATTGCTAGAGTGTACATAGACAGCATGGCTGCATTAAATAGAAAGAGATACCTGCTAATTAGTGCTAACATCTGTCTAAATACTTACCTAATGAAAAAATCCGTACAGTTAACAGCACCACACATCATGTTCCAGTACTGGGTAAAAGTCTTGAGCCACCTCTCATTTCTTCATATTTTTCTTCCAATGAGCCAGACTTTCTTGTAATTAAAAAAAAAAAAATGTTCTTGAGCTTTTTTTGTTGAACCCCTTAACACAGAGCTATAAATCATTCAACCATAAAAAAAGGCACCTAACTCGAGGGATGAACCAGTGTTGTGGTTACACAAAACAGACAACTTAGCAAAGAACTCATTTTAAATTGTATCTTCATGCACTTTGTTACTGGCACCCTGTGAGGAAAAACATATAATTTGTTCCCATTTCTTTAGTTGGATCTACACAAATGACAACGACAACACAATTCAAAGGGCATTTTTTGCACAAACCTGACATATCTCAGAATGGTGTGTAGTGTGTGCTTAAAAAATTAGGAAGAAGGAAGAAGTGTCATGTCTAAAAATCTTTTGTGGATAGGCAGTATCTGAAAGTCATGTCCTTAAGAAAAGAAATAAAGAAAAGACCTGATACAGAACCTGAGAGATGCATCTGGCCCGTCATCAGAAATTGTCTCATTCCTTAAGAATGACTGTGAAGAAGCCACTCTTGAGCAAGGGAAATGAGGACAAAAAGCGGAAATATGCCAAATTACTCCAGAACTGAACTGAAAAGGAGTTGACACTTAGGAGTGATGAACCCAAATGAGAAATGTTTGGATCACTCAAATCATTGTCAGTATGTACAAAGGAGATTTGGAAGGAGGTGCAACAGTGAGTTTGTACAGTCACCTGTTAAACACAGTGGAGGCTCTGTGATGGTTTGGGGCTGCATATCAGCCTGTGGTGTTTCAGCCAGATTTTGAACCACTATGCAATACCATATGGAAAACATCTGACTGGCGATGCTTTTGTTCAGCATGACAGTGATCACAAACACACTGCCAATACAGTAAATGAATGCCTGAGCAGAAAACACACACACACACAGTTAATCTTGACAGACAACTAAAGGCAGTCAACTTTCAAAGAAGGGCTTTGGGATGTCCTTCAAGAAGCCTGGAGAGCTGTTTCTGAAGAATTCTTATAGAAAGTTTGCCCAAGAGTTCAAGAATAAAGGTGGTCAAACCAATCATTGACTTTCAAGCTTGTTAGATTTGACCAAACTACAATACTTTAACCTTATATACTATATTTTCATTTATTTTTGCAGATGCTTCAAAGTGTGGCTCAAGACTTTTGCACAGCACTAAAGTACAAAAGCCACTCCACACAAACACAGTTCAGTAATTCCAATTGGCTGCTAGTGCTGACACAGTCCACCAGACTGTGCTGGCACTATAACTATATAATGGCTTATTATAACTATACCTCCTTATACAATTTAAATGGAAGACTTGTCGCTTCAGCAATCAGCATTTTGTCTCAATTTTAAGGGGAAGTATTGTACAATATGAGGCCTACTTTTATTCATTAGTTACTGTCATTGTGTCTTTTTGGTTATGATGACTTACTCAGCTGCTGGAGTGTAGGCAATGAAAATTCAGATAAGTCAAGCGTAATCTAAATGCTTTATCCATCCATCCATCCATGCATGCATACATACATTTATCTGGCTTCGGCGAAATGCCTTATTCTCGGGTGAAGGCAAAAGGTGAAACATTACAACATACAAGCCTGTGTTATGTATGTGTTCCCCGTCTTATCATAGTAATGTAAAAACCAAGCAGATTGACCTCTTGTGTATCTTAGAGTTAAATGCATTTTAATAAACTGAAACACAGGGTTTGGGTTTGACATGAAAAATATTTATGCTGGTGAGCAGTTTTTGTAGTTTGGATCATAATTTTTAAAGCTCAGTTTAGTTTTTCTTAAGGTTAACTATCCAGGAGGGAGATTTATTTCTAACCTGCCTGAGTGAGTGATTGTTGCCCCACTGGTCCTGTTCTTAAGGATTTTGCTGGGTTCTTATGTCAGCCATAGATTGTGTATAAAGAATGGCCAGTCTCCAGGGTTGTAAAGTGAAGTCAATGTGAAGGTCTTTTTAACCTGCATTCTTTCTAGTGTCCAGCAAAACAATATATTATCCTCCAGTATATATGCTAGTCATAGTTTACATTTTAATCCCTAAAACAATATTTTTAGTAAACGTCAACTACTTTTTTTTTGTTGAAAGACACCACTGAACATCCTAATCTGGTAACTCTGATGTCTTTTATGCAAAAATTATGCTCCATTTCTACAGTGACTAAAAGTAAAAGCTAAAATGCCTTCGCAAAACCTCCAAAAATAAACAGAAACTGTGACTTTAACTTGCTGCCTTGGAGAATAACACAGAATCGACCCTTTTTGTAGTGAAAAAGCAGGAATAAATGGTCATGGCAATTTGCATATTAATGATCAAGGAACTGACCTCACAGCCCGTTGTTCATTCAGTGGGCTGGTTTCAGTTATTGTGCAAATGTACTGTTTATAAGGTTGGGGAAACCTGCAGTCAGCTGAGACTGAAGAAGTCACTTGGATGAGAGACGAAACGTTTCTCCCACTGAAAACGCCACGTCCAGATGAACAGAATCAACCTTTTGGGATTTACTTACCTGGATGATTAAGCATGCATCAAGACAGCAGGAATAAAGCTAAATATAAATGATTTCGGGACACAATGCAACCAATGCAGATAGGTAATTTAGGACCTAGCTTGTTATGAAAGTGTAATATTAGTAAGTGTATGAGTGTAATATTAAAAAATTCCCACATCAAGCTTTGTCAGTGTAGGCTGGCGAACAGACAGGCCTGGTAATTCATGAGTCAGGCATGATAGGATTGTGTTTCAGTGTCGCTCACTGGCTTAAACATGACACCGACAGTTAGGATGTTGATTTCCACTGGGTATGTTGACACTGAAATATCCACTCAAGGTTCTAAGTCACTTTGTACTCGTGGGGCCCACGCCTCTCCTCAGCTGCTACCGAGATGAACAAATGAGTCCAGATGTAACGTAGTAAATAGCCCCATCAAGATGGAGCAGAGTGGCTTGTCATTGTGTGCGCCTTCTCTTGCTGACTTTTTTTCCGCCTGGAGTTCTATTTATTCCTCTGTAAATGTATGTATGTGTGTGTGCTACCAGTCACTTTGTGCATGCCGGTATATGTTTATGCTCCTACAAGTGTGCATGTGAGTGAGAGAATGAGGCTAGCTTTGCAAACTTGCCAGCAGAGAGAGAGAGACAGTAAAAGCAAGAGTGGCCCGTTAGAAGAGAGGAGAGGGAGGCGAAAGACAGAGCTCGAATGTACATTTGCGGATGAAATTTTCATGACACTAAATCTAGACAGACTTTTAGTGTCAGTCAGGATTACGGCAGCAGCCCGAACATTCATGAATTATTAAACCGGGAGAGAGATCCCTGGGTGCTTGGACCTGGAGCAGATGAGATGAGAGCGAACGAAGAAGGCGAGAAGAGGAATCGAGTTGGAAGTAAATAAATAAATAGATCGATACATGCACAGGCGAATAAAGTCAGTTGGCATTAAACCTGGATGGTGCCTTCGTGGGGGTCACTTAGGGGCATGGTGTTGGGTATAAACTGTGGCTTTCGCATGTCAGTGCCTGTCTGTGTGTGCTCAGCTTTCAGAGTGAAAGCTCAGTGTGACAAGATGAGGAACTTGGTAGTGCTCATGCCTATAATTTCGGGGGAGGGGGTTGGCAGAGAGATCTTATACGAAAACCTGTGTCATAAAAAATCTGTGTTATGCCATGACAAGCATCAGTTATATGAAAATTAGCTCAACCAAGTGATTTATGCTAATAGTGGGAAATTGCCATGACAGAACTGAATGTCTTAATGACAAAACACAAAATAGAGCTAAACCAGCAGTCTACTGTGTAGGTATACACACCGTTCCCCACTGTGAAGGAAGTGATAGGCAAGATTTTTATGGTGATAAAAGTAGTATATATTTGTTGGCACCCATCTCTTGCATTATGCTATTGATACACTGGCTCGATACAGTAT
>VVHJ01033388.1:13160-45800 GCA_015107715.1 Tylochromis polylepis | reverse complement strand
AGGATCGAGTCAAAAGCCTAGCTGCAGCGTTTTGAACAACCTGTAGACGATCCAGCGAACCTTTGCTTAGACACATGAAAAGTGAGTCACAGTAGTCCAGGCGTGAAGAAATAAAAGCATGAACAGCAATCTCCAGTTCAGAACGAGATAGAACGAGATACTATAGTTTTGTATAGACTCACTGGCCACTTTATTAGTTACACCTTCATAGTACTGGTTTGGAGCCCCTTTTGCCTTCAGAACTGCTTTAATTCTTCATGGCATAGGTTCAGCAAGGTGCTGGAAATATTCCTCAGAGACCTGGATCCATGTTGACATGATCGCATCACACAGTTAAGGCAGATTTGTTGGCTTCACCTCAAGGATGTGAATCTCTACATCCCTAAGGTGCTCTCTTGGATTAAGATCTGGTAACTGTGGAGGCTGTTTGAGTACACTGAACCAATGAAGTCATGTTCAAGAAATCAGTTTGAGGTGATCTGAGCAATTGTGACATGGTGTGTGATATCCTGCTGGAAGACACTGTGGTCATAACAGGATCGGCATGGTCAGCAACAATACTCAGATGGCCTCTAGCATTTAAACAATGATTAGTTGGAAATGGAGCTCATTCCAGGCGGTATGTTTCCAGTCTTCTACTGTCCTGTTCTGGTGAGCCTCAGTTTCCTGTTCTTACCTGACAGGAGTGGCTCCTGATGTGGTCTTCTGCTGCTGTAGCCCATCTGCCTCAAGGTTCAGCATATTTCTTGTTCAAAGATGCTCTTTGAACATATTTGTAACAAGTATTTGAGCTACTGTTGCCTTCCTATCAGCACAAAGCATTCCAGCCATTCACCACTTTCTCTTTTTTGAACCATTCTCTGTAAACTCTGGGAATGCTGGGAAAATCCCAGCATATAAGCAGTTTCTGAAATACTCTGACCAGCCAGTCTGGCACCAACAACCATGCCACGTTCAAAGTCATTGAAATAACATTTCTTACCTAATCTGCTTGAGTTGAAGGGCATTTATTTCACCATGTCCTAACATGGCTGATTGGCTGATTAGATGTTTGTGTTAATGAGCAGTTGAACCCTAATAAAGTGGTCGTGAGCAGACAGATAAATTTGGGTTGTCGCTGATGGTATGCTTCTCTGAAAGTAACCCCAGCGGAAGGGGTTACATGAAGAGGATGTGGGACCTATGGAACCTTCGATACCCAGCATCCATAGAGAGAAGAGCTCAAGAAGATGTGAAGGGTGAAGATAACAGTGGTCCCTGTGGTAATCGGAGCACTCGGTACAGTGACCTCCAAGCTAGGCGAGTGGCTCCAGCAGATCGCAGGAACAACATCCGAGATTTTTGTCCAGAAGAGCGCAGTCCTAGGAACAGCAAAGAAACTGCGCAGGGCCCTCAAGCTCCCAGGCCTCTGGTAGAGGATCTGAGCTTAAAGGATAGACCTCCTGCATATATATATATATAGGGAGAGAGAGAGATGTTTCATCTCCTGGCAATCCCATCTTTTAATAAATGGTATTGTGATAACCCCTGGGTCTTCATAAGGCTCCTGCTTTGTTTTGTCCTGCAGCAGATAATAACCTTCATGAGCTACTACTGGACCCAGTGAGCTCTGCTATAAATGCTCCCTCCTTCCTTCAGTCACCCTTAAGCTGTGATGTTCTGATTGACAGCATGCTTTTTTGTTTGTTTTCTTTTGTTTTCTTCTCATCCTTACCAACTTTACACAACTGATGTTGTTTTTGTCTATAAATATCTGTTTTCTAAGTCACCTCAGCTTGTCTTCCAGTCATCTTCACATTCTGTGAGTTGGGCTGTGACAGTATGAACCACTAATCACTTTTGTCAGTAAATTGTCTAGTGACAAAGCAAACTATGAAGAGGAGATCATTTCAGCAGTTTACAGATCATTCATCACTTATGGCTGGATCAAAAAGAGGTTCACCCTCTTCTTAAAGGGGTGCAGCTTTTATTTAGGTTTTGCAGGATGAAGGCCTATGAAACCTGCAAATGATAACAACTTTCCAGTGCACTGCAGCAGTAATATTCTTTCCAGTTTGCATCTGTGCTTTGCCTGCAGGAAGCAGTTGTTGTTGCATTGGACATCCAGAAGGGGTCGCTGGTGGTGTATCTTCATCTGGTATGGGCGTTTTCTCTTCTGGTCCGAGGACAAACCTTCATTTCTGCAAAGTTAGCTCCCTGTTTTTCAGTGTGACAAGGAAACAACTATGGCTACATCACTGATAATCCTTTTACAGTAAATTCAAACTGCATTTTGCAGTATTTTAGGTTTGGTTTCTTAAGAAATTTAGCTAAGGAGCCAATAGCTTTTTTAGGAACAAAAAAAGGCTAGAATTTGGCATATTGGCCTTGTTTTCACTGCTGCTTAACAGAAAAGTAGTCAGTGCAACTGTTGTGGAACAGTTGATTTCTAAACACATGGACAAAATTGCTTCTGTAAATCTCAGCCAGAGCCCTAGCTCGCTAAAAAAAAATCCATAAAACAGCATCAGCATGAGTTATCTTCTCTAAAACCTCAGTTTCACAACAGTTGCAAAACAGGACAGTGAAAACTCTGCCACTGAGTAGACCACTTCACATGCTTTATTTCAGCACCCAAAATAATTAAAAACATCTTGATTTATTATACATGTACAAAATAAGTACAGAATCTCTCTTTTAAACCATGAAAGTGGGTCTGCTTCAAATTCTTTTTTAAGAAACCCTTCGCAAGAAAGACATCAACAAACAACATAAACAACAGGGTGGGAGATGTGTGCTGTTTGGTTTTTGTTTTTTTTTAGTAAAGAGTTTTCCACAGGGGCAAACAGACAGAAAGATCAACACTGAACACATGGGCAGGGAAAATGATATTGAACCAGACATATTTGCATGCATTACAACTGCAGTGATCACCTTTTCAGAGGACCTCTGTTATCAAACCAACACTTAAGAAGAAAACAATTGCACTGCATAGACAACAAGACAAGGAGTCAATTTAGTAGCACCAAAGGTTCTGCAGGCATTAAGTGGCAATGATTCCAGTACGACAGTGTGAGTTTCACCATCAAACACCAATAGCTGGACCTCATTGAATCGGTAATAGCACCATTGAATGGTTTTAGTGTTCCCCCAATAGACTTGTGGTGTGTGACATAGCAAAAAGTGGGGGTGATGTCTTGTTATGAGGTAGCCATCTACATTTTGCAATGAAGGTGAGCTTTTTAGTCTTGCTCTTTTGCTGGTGTTTGCTTTGTCTGCTCAGCGTTCAGGTGTTTTTCTCATTAATTTAGAACAAGAAGACACTTCACACTTTTTACAATTTATTTAACACCAGAAAAATGGTACATATCATTTGTTGTTTTCAATGTCCTTCTGCAGTGGTAGAAAATGGCAAAAGTCACCTGTGTTTCATTGCATGTGCAGATCTGGGTTGGTTTTTTTTGTTTGTTTTTTCTTAATCTCCGGGGGGAAATTTTACACAAGCATATATTATTTTCTTGTTGCCAGTGAAAACAAAAGATTCTTTTTAAAGTGTCCTCGTAGTTGGTTTCGTTTGAAGTAGCAGTCCCAAAAAAAACTTCTCATGATTGGAAAGACACAAACACTGTCTTCAGTAGAGTGGTTTTAAGCATGTGGACCAATGGCAGCCAAATGAATGCATAGAAAGAGGATTTAGAGATGACTGCTAGAAAAAAAACAACAATGTCATGTCCATATTTCTTTCATTTTTACAAGAAGCAAACAGGGCCAACTTGGATGCCAAATTCCTGATCAGGTGCACCAACATCCATAGGAGCAATGTCAATGATGGGCAGGCGGGATGTTTTTGATGTCTTGTAGTCAATGACTGTCTTGCCCCATGTGCCAGTGTGTGACTGTGGAGAGAAACAGAAAGGAGAAAATGTCAGAGATTAGTTTATCTTTTCCAACACTTGGATCATGTGTAAGTTTAGCCCTGGGGCAAAGAGAGGGCAAACTCACCGTGCAGCCATCCTCGCTGACACTGTATGTGAAGCGGCTGTTGCCCTCCGCTCTGATCTCGACGTCGTTGGATCCCTGGAGAAGCAGAGCCTTCTTCAGGTTGCCGGTGGCGGAGTCCATGTAGGCGATGCTGTTCTTGCAGTGGTATGTAACGTTCTGAGAGGCCTGGTTGGACATCAGGCGCATGAAAGTCATCTGGATGTTGACATCCTCGGGATCAGCTCCATCGCTGCCATACTGGAACTGCGTGACGGAGGGAAGAGAGCACGCATAGTGTCACAGGCGTAATGGTAAAGCACGAATACTGTCCAGGTTTGTTCATTTGCTCTGTTTTCTCACCTGGAATCCACCGGTCATGGACTCGCTGAACCAGACGTGCTTCTTGTCTCTGATGTTCTTGCTGAGGTACCAGTTCTTCATGGGGATGGTGGACTCGCTGGGGTAGACACAAGTCTCACCAGTCTCCATGTTGCAGTGGACCTTGACGGCATCCAGAGCAGAGCCCTGGTTGGGATCAATCCAGTACATGCCTGTAATACAGGGACATTAAAAAAAAAAGTTTCATGCTGAGCTCACCCTCATGTTATACTTTATCTAAAGGCTGTGTCAGAGAACTGATCTGCACTCACCGCTCTTCCACTCAGGGTGGCACATTCTCAGATCACGGCACATGCGAGCTGGGCTCTTCTGGGTACCGTCTGGGCTGCGGATCTTCTCGACCTTCTGTGTCAGGGTCTTAAGGGTGGTGTCAACCTCCATGTCACGATCGCGCATGACATTGGGATCATCAGCGCGGTAGTGGCCACCACGCAGGGGATCAGGGGCCTTCTCCTGAATAGGCTGGCTGACGAACTCAAATCCACTGCCGGGAGGTCCAGGAGGTCCAGGGGGTCCGGGAGGTCCAGGAGGTCCCTGTTTTGAGACATCTGGGGTTGCTTAACGTGTATGAAGGTATAAGAATATGGATAAAGTAATGATAATTGCTCAACTTACAGCAGGTCCCATCTCTCCATTGCGACCACGAGGTCCAGGAGGTCCAATGGGTCCAGGCATACCGTTCACACCATCCTTACCAGGGCCGCCGTTTGATCCAGAAGGTCCCTGTGGAGGAAAACCAAATGATCATCTTTTGCCTTTAACTGATGGACAAATTCTAAGGAAAACTTTAAATAAAGAAAGTTTTGTGTCTGTTAACAGTTGTACTTACTCTAGGTCCAGCGGGTCCAGAAGCACCAGCAGGGCCTCTCTCTCCAGGGGGTCCCTAGAGACAGATGAGGATACTGACATGAACTATATTATAACAAAATATAGTAGAATATAGAACACTTGTGATAAAATCAAGTTGATTTTAATTACATGTGTGTGATATAAATGTAAAAAAACATTAATAAAAAAAAAAGGGAGACTGATTAATGTTGCATTTTATAAAACTTGATGATGTATCTTCCATTTAACTAGCAACTGTTTATAAGATCTTAATATACTTCAGTAAAAATCCACCTGAACCTTAAATACATATCCAGCTGTGGGTAACAGGATAAATGCGGCTATCAACACCAACTTTTTATTTCTTCCAAAGTGCTTCAGTGTTAACTGTTACTCACAGAAGGTCCGGGCAGACCAGATGCACCAGTGAATCCTCTGTGTCCCTTGTGGCCTCTCTCTCCAGCTTCACCAGCCTCTCCTCTGTCTCCCTTAGCACCAGCTGGACCCTGAATAATAGAAACAGAAGATCCAGATGCCATCTCATCATCAGACAGTAATCAGTCTTCTTGAATATTTAAAATTTATGTTTCATATTAATAATACATGTTATACAATGAAAAACGTACAGCAGAACCACGAGGACCAGCAGGGCCAGCAGGACCAGCAGAACCAGAGGGACCCTAAAAGAAAGAAAGACATAAACATATGAATTCAGAAAAATCACAAGTGTGTTAATTTTGTTTAAATGTGATCAAGGTAGCTACAAAGTGGACTTACACTCTCTCCACGGTCACCAGTCTTGCCAGAGGGGCCGAAGGCTCCAGGAGCTCCAGGAGCACCAGGAGGTCCAGGGGGACCAGCCATGCCAGTCTCACCACGGTCTCCCTATGAGTGCACGTTTCCGGTGAGAAAATAGTTTCATGCATGTCAATATTATCAAATTAGTCAAGTTAAATGGGGTTACCTTAGGGCCAGAAGGACCATCACGACCAGGTGCACCATCATGACCAGGAGATCCCTGTGGAAGTAAAGCAGTAAAGATGTTTGCCAGCAAACAAATATTGAATTTGTGTGAATTGTGAGTGCATTTTTAATTGTACTCCCCGAGTAGCCTGATTAATGGTGAGAATACAGAAAAATGGGGCTCCTTACCTCACGACCGGCCTCTCCAGTTGGACCAGACAGTCCAGGGGGTCCAGCAGGTCCAGGGGGTCCGCGCTCACCAAGAAGTCCAGATGGTCCCTGCTTTCCAGGCTCACCCTAGAGAAAATGCACCCTAGAGGTCAGTCCTCTGGATGCCTGTGGATGCGCAGTGCAAACCTGAACCTTTCTAAGCACCACCCAGAGTGATGTGAGATGGACAAAAGGAAAACTGGAATATTTCCCAAGGAATATTGTAATATTGCCATGTCCGTACACAGGGATGCTTTATTTAACATTGTATTTGGCTGTGTTCTAAATCCCTTGCTACTCATTATATATTTCATAATGGGTTTGCTCTTTGCAGTACTAGTTATCATTCCTATAGCCTACATATATACTCAAAGTATTCCACGATGCCTTACAAAAAGCAGTGTCCAACCAAATGCTGAAGGTTAAATGACAGAGGGCAGAGCATCACAATGAAGACTGCAAAAATAT
Source organism: Tylochromis polylepis (assembly GCA_015107715.1). Taxonomy (NCBI): domain Eukaryota; kingdom Metazoa; phylum Chordata; class Actinopteri; order Cichliformes; family Cichlidae; genus Tylochromis; species Tylochromis polylepis. Next base: position 38,972 of record VVHJ01033388.1, on the reverse strand, counting down.
ATTTGACCTAATAATTTAATGGGAAAGTGTACTATATATAATTTGTGTTTATCACAAAAAATGCATGCTGTTACTTTGATCTGTCATGTTTTAAGTGATGTAATTAACAGGGTCAAGAAAATGAATCAAGTAGTCTAAGTCTTTTTTTTTTTTTAATCTTCTTGGTGAGCTCACTGTATTGTCCCCTACACAGAACCCCTAAATAGGCAGACGTGAATGATTTCAGACACAAACTCACAGATGGTCCAGGCAGACCAGGGAAACCACGCTCTCCACGCTGTCCAGGGAGACCTACAATACCACGCTGTCCAGCAATACCTTGGGGTCCAGGGATACCAGCGGCACCCTGCACATAAGGAAATAACAGTTAGCTACGTTTTAGACTTTCAAAAAACACACAGAATATCTATTATGGAACAACAGGGTAACAGTCACTTACAGGGGCTCCATCAGCGCCAGTAGATCCTTTCTCTCCACTAGGTCCTGAGGGTCCAGCAGCACCAGCCTCACCAGGGCGGCCAGCAGGGCCAGTTTCACCACGAGCTCCCCTTGCTCCATCTTTGCCAGTAGGTCCTCCGGGTCCAGGAGGTCCAGCAGCTCCCTGGAAACAACACACAATATTATGGTAACATTAATATCACTGTTCCAATATAACATGATAGATAGCATTGAAAAATGATCAGAAACTCACAGCAGGGCCAGGGGGTCCAACTCTTCCAGCAGGTCCAGGGAAACCAGTAGAACCCTAGAAAGACATGCAACCAAACCCAATACGTGATCAATGAAGCTTTAAACAACTTAAGTAACTGTAACTGCAAATAATCTCATCGAATTTGTAAGTCAGAGTGTCCCAAAAAAATGAATGAATACTTACAGGGGAACCAACACTACCACGTGCACCTTTGGGTCCAGGAGCTCCAGCAGGTCCCTGTTGACAGAAATATTTGCAAGTGAGGCATCTAATAACAAAAACACTAATTAAAATAGGAAAAATATGAATGTTTATGTAAACAGTATACACAATTCATTATGAACACAATAATGACTCTACAGTGCAAAAAACCCAAAACATTTTATTCCATTTATTCTATTCTACTCACTACCTAAGCTGTGATTGATTTTTTTCCCCCATTATTATTCTATATTACAAATCACAAGTTATTTGTGTTAGATGAGGGTCAGTCTACCTGAGGACCAGCAGCTCCAGCAGGTCCAGTAGGTCCAGGAGAACCAGCGTCTCCCTTGGGTCCACTGTCACCGCTCTCTCCCTTAGCACCAGGTTGACCATCAGCACCCTGAGGTTGGAGGAGAAAAGAAGAAATGCATCAATACATAGCTTTTTTTTCTGGTCTTAAATCTAATCCAAAGTCAAAAAATTTGTGTAGTATTTTAAAATTTTATTAATCATCTAAATTAGTGCAAAAAGGGGCTTACAGGAGGTCCAGCAAATCCGGCAGCTCCAGGAGGTCCAGTCTCACCACGCTCACCCTGTTGGAGTAATAAAGAAAGGTCATTCAGTCATAATAATCAGCACATCAGAGTTATAAATATTTTGATTTTTTTCTCCCAGGCTTTAATCTGGTTTTGAGTTTAGAAAAGAACTTACAGGGGAACCACGAGGACCAGTAGGTCCAGAAACTCCAACAGCACCAGGCTCACCCTAAAACCAGAGGTGAAGAAGAAAAAAAGGAGGTCAGCAGGCATACTGGTTGTTAATCCTAATCACTTGTTTTATGACACATGGCACATGCAGATAAACCACATTAAAGCCAAAATTAACAACTAAAGTACTGAATTTCTATTTAACTCATGGTTGAGCTCATTTTATTATCTTATAATACTGCATTAATTTGACATGCTTTTCAAGATAATGTTTAATATAATCATGACACTGACTTATACATACTGTAAGTACGAGTAAAAATTATGTAAAACTATTAACAAACTTCACTCCTGAGATGAAAATCCAATGAAGAAAGGTCCTGTAAAATTATGAAACCTGAAAAAGCTAATATTTGAAACCCCAAACCAACTTTTAGTCCAATCTCACCTTCTCACCCTGAGCACCAGGAGGTCCGGGGACTCCAATAGGACCGGTCAGACCACGTGGGCCATCTTTGCCAGAGGCACCATCAGCTCCCTTGCCACCAGGCTCACCCTAAAAAGAGAAAGGTTACAAAAAGTTACTTGTGTTGATATTAAAAATACACTCAAATATGAGAACCCAGTTACAGTGATTTGAATCATTACAACTAACCCATTTCTAGAGTAATTAAATCTATATTAAATATTGGGAAAACATGATATAAGATTTCACATGATATAACAGGCATAATATATAAGATATTTTATCTTCATTGAGCTTAAAAAAAATCTAATGATGACAAAATCAAACTGCGCATGCCTTTTTCTTTATACAAATGGGATTAGTGTGATACTCACATTCTCTCCCTTGGCACCGGGGAGACCAGCGGCTCCACGCTCACCAGGCATTCCCTGCATACCGGGGGCTCCCAAACCACCGGGGGCGCCGGCAGCACCAGGCTCTCCCTGGGTACACACAAAAGCAGGAAGACTCACATTGTTATCCAGCTAACACAGGTCACTGGAGCTCAACAAATGAACCATGTAGGCAGATTTGTTTCTTTTATGGTAAGCACAATGAGTTGAAGAAAAGGGTAATCTTGTTTTAGTTATTTGCACCAGTGCCCAGTGGTTTTAGTTGTTGTTTTGCAGCATTTTCTAGTTTCTCTAACTCATGGGTGAATTGTTTTCAGTATATGGGCTACCCTTTATAGATGTCATTGCCTACGTGTGTGTGTGTGAATCAGTTCAGAGGTTTTTATTACATTTTCAGTATTTAAAACTGAAACCTACATTTAACAATATTACAGCAAAATAAATGCCACCGAAGTGAAGATATATCAATGTGTTAACGTCACTCAAACCTGCAAAACTAAAGTGAGGAATTATCTTTAAAATACAGGCTTGGCATTGCAGGCTGATTACCACCAGGTGATGGGTGTTAAAGTGTTTTTCTGGATGTCTGATATCTCTCTCTGTTGAATCTGAAGCTCAGTTTGTTTCTGTCATAAAAACAAATATAAATTGTCCATAAAGTCACCTGTGGATGGGGGAAAAAAACCCCAAAACATACTGCCTCACCTTTACTGTTAAATGAGCAAATATTCTGTTTTGTTTGGAAATATTTATGTTTAGCAGTTTCTTTAAACCTTAAGCATGTGAAGCCATAGACTAATGATAACATGTTGAGGCAGAAAGCTTGCTCTATATGCTCTAAATATATTATTGTTTATTCTTGAAATGAAAGAATATATAGACAAAATGCTAAAATTACCTTCTTTTTTTTTTAAAGTACAGAGGAGGTCAAATCTATTGGCTTCATAGTGTGGTGGGTTACACATTTACCTAACAGGCAAAAGATCCCTAGTTTAATCCCAGGAGGAGATTGGCGCTGCAACAGGAACTCTGCATAAAGATCTACCAAATCAAATATGTAGTGACAAAAACAGACCTGCAAACTAATCTACAGTATATGGCAGTGTGTGTTTTTTACATATGAGTTTTGTGATGGTTTAATGGTGTTGCACAGCAGCTACAAACAGTAGATAAGTTTTTTAAATGCTAAAATTGTGCTCGTCATGATTGTGAGCGATAATTACATCCCGGTGAGGTCTGGGGTTGAAAAACATGTCCTCTATCTTTCAAATACAAATAAATAGTAATATGATAAATGTTTCTGAATGGAAAACATTACAGTTCCTATGGAACATAAATAACCTGCTTGCTACTTTTAAATCTTTCAATAAATATGATTATTCTTGGTGCCATATCCACTCTGAACACCTGATTTTAAATGAATGTGTCGTTTAAATGTCCAGGTAGGCTGGTTTATACTATAAAAGAACTTTAAAACAAAGGGCAGAAATATTGAATAGTTTGCTCTCCTTGTTTTCGGAGAAAAGCTGGGAGTAGAAACATAACTTGATAATATGTTGCACTGTTCTTTATGAGCCTGAGTAAATATGTATTTAGTTTTTGGTCGTTCACAACTTAATTGACAGTATGTGTTGACATCAGGTAGCTTTTTCAATTTTATTTCTGTGCCATTTCAAAAAATGGACTGGATTTGACACTCAGCAAAAAAAAAGGCAATCTCAAATGCCAAATCAGTAGAGTTTCTTCACTGTTTTGAAGTTTTTCTAACCTACCTTAGGTCCATCGTTACCAGCGGGTCCAGGAGAACCACGGGCTCCAGTTGGGCCAGCAATGCCAGGTCCACCACGCTCACCAGGGAATCCTCTGTCACCCTGAAAGAAAGAAGGAACTCATCAGTCTCAAAATGTTTCGCCAGTAAGTTGATGTCTACCACAGGAGCTGAAAATGGTTTGCTTCTGCAACAGAGGGGATACTCACTCTTGGTCCAGATGGGCCAGAAGGTCCTGCCTCACCAGGAGCACCCTGAATGACAGAAGGAGAGGGGAGAGGGTTATAACGTCTGATTTACTGTGTCAACATGAAGACAGAAGGGGGAAAAAGCTGGTTCTAGTGTGTGCTTTGTAACTGACTATGGATGAGGTGACTGAATCAGGACTATGTTGTAACTGCACAGAAGCACCTGGTATATAATTACGTACCTGCTCACCAGGCTTGCCAGTCTCACCAGTAGAACCTTGGGGTCCAGGAAGTCCCTGCACAAGGATGAAAGGTACAATATTTTGTGGTTATCAAGTGACGTTATGATACAACAACAGATATGAGAGCACTGTGGCTGTTGGAATAATCTCTAAACCCACCTGGAATCCAGCAGGTCCAGCGGGTCCCTGCTCTCCTTTCTCTCCAGCAGGTCCCTAAACAAAAAGAGGAAAACAAAATGATAGGATGCAAACTCTGATTCACTTTAAGTTTCCATGTCAGCCAAATAAAAGATACAACTATAGCTTCTGTCCTCTGATACATGAAAATACTCAAATGCTACGCAAACATAATTATTTCTATTTAATAATGCAGAGAAGATACATACAGCGGGGCCAGAAGGTCCAGGAGCACCAACATCACCGTCTTTGCCTGGAGCACCCTGTCATTAAAAACAGCCAAATACTCAACTGTTACACTCTGTTTCAACTATTATTTTGATCTATACCTTCTTTAATGGTGGGACTTTTTAAAAAGTACAATTACTTACAACAGAGCCAGCAGGTCCAGTTGCACCTCTCTCACCAGCTTTACCAGCATCACCCTGATAAAAAGAAATAAGTGGATATTTATACCTGCCATATGGGGAAATTCTGCACTATTATTTCTATTTTAGCTCATTTCTATGGGCTAAAAAAAAAAATTCACATTCATGACATCTGGAAAGACAGTGAGCAGAAAAGCTCTGTTAACTCACAGATGCTCCCTTGGGTCCGGGGAATCCCATAACTCCAGGCTGTCCTCTGGCTCCACCGGGGCCAGGAGGTCCAGGGCGGCCATCTTGTCCAGAAACACCCTAGAGATAAAAAATACAAAACAGAAAAATGAAGATCTAAGAGTTATATAAGATATAACATATGTTTATTTGAGGCTCAGTACTTACAGCAGGTCCAGCTTTGCCATCAGGTCCAGGGCTTCCAGGGCTACCAGTCATACCCTGAGGAGAACAGTTCATGTGTAAGATTCATGACCAGAACAACACAGAAATGTTGCATCTGAAGAAACACATTGTCTTGCTAACCTTCAGTCCAGGGGCACCAGGAGCACCAGGGCTTCCAGACTCACCAGTGACTCCCTGAGCTCCCATTGAGCCAGGGGCACCGCGCTCACCTGGGGCACCCTGTAATGTAAGTTAATATAAGATCTAGAAGCTGTGATACTGGATACAATTTATGACTTAAATGATCAGTAATGGCTCCTATGGCCTATTTGTTTAGCTATTCCATTACCTGATAGGTTTGAATAAGTTTGATTAAGATGGCTGAGTGATGAATTTAACTCACCTTGCCACCAGCACCTCCATCAGCACCAGGGAAACCACGAGCACCAGGGGCACCCTAATGGAAGAACAGAGACACCAACCATGTCATTAAAAGGGAAGGTGTTGGGCTCTAACTACTAAGATGAATCCCCCTGGGAATTTAGCACACTGTGAATTCAGAACACTTTGTAGAAAAAGAAATCAAAGGGACACTTTCAATTAGAAGATAATAAGTGATGGTGAGAAAGTGTTGGTTATTTTAGTGCTGTTTTCCATAAGGCACACAAAAAGCAACACTAAGTATCCATGAGAAGTTTCACATGGTCGAAGATAAAGAGGGACAAACATACACGCTCTCCGGGGGGTCCACGGGGTCCAGCACCACCAGGCTCTCCACGAGCTCCTCTCTTTCCCTCCTCACCAGAGGGGCCAGGAAGTCCTTGAAGTCCAGCAGGGCCCTGGAAAAGCAAAGAAATTTCATTAAACCAAGCATGAATTTATTATCTTGGCAAGATGCAGTGGAAACTGTTCAGGATCATTGTATTTTGAAGCTTACAGGCTCTCCCTTGGCACCAGGCTCTCCCTTAGGACCAGAGGGACCAGGGTCACCCTGTTGGCAGAACCATATACATTTCATTTAGCTGTCAGGTGATCTAGGATCTATAAAATACTGACAAAAACCTAAAAAAAAACCACTAAATCAATTGCTAACGCACATTGTTACCCTTAGGGCCAGGAGCACCAACAGATCCCTGAGCTCCAGCAGGACCACGAGCACCGGGGAAGCCAGGAGCACCAGCAATACCAGCAGCACCCTACAGATGGAGAATCTGGGGTGTAAGCACACTTCATGTGCAGGACTGAAATGGAATAAATGTAATCATTGTAAATGATACTTACAGGAGCACCCTTAGCACCAGGGGAACCATCAGATCCAGGAGCACCCTGTTAAAAGAGGAATAATAAAAAATGTTGAAAGTGTTCAGTATTTTCTTATTATAACACCTGAAATAGATGTGATGGTATGCGTAAAGTTGAGTATCTACTCACAGCAGGTCCAGCGGGTCCAGCAGGTCCTGGGTTACCAGGCTCTCCACGTGCTCCCTGGGGTCCCTCAGATCCACGGCCTCCTGGACCACCAGTCTCTCCCTTTGCACAAAGATAAACATATTTCATAAATCTGAACCTCCAATATTATGTCCATGCTCTGATAAAGGAGAAGGAGACCACACTGAACATCAGAAACATAATTTAAAGATTAAATATTGTATACACACATAAATATCACTCAAAAGACAGGCAATATTCTATCAGAACTATGGTGTATTGCTCTTGTCTATACAAGTGGAAAATAAAACTTATTTTGAGCATAAATCATGCACCTAACAATATTATTTATGAAGGAATTTGAGCACAAACAGTGTGAGTTTATAGAGACATAACAGTCCCCACATTAATCCTAAAGTGGTTTGTTTTATGTATCTAGAAAGAAACTTCAAACTCCATGATTTTTCTGTCATCATGACTGTGTTTTTTTTTTTATTCTCCTCCTCTTTATTCCTAAAATAAACCAGGAATTGGCGACTTCATGGTAAGTAAAAGTTACAGGATATTTAAAATAGATCCTTCGGTAATGGCATCAGGAAGGAGAGGCAGCAGATATTGAGGTGCCATTTGAAGCCTACTGATGCCATCTGGTGGTAAGACTGTTCACCTGAAGTATACAGTATTAGGGCTAAATATGCTAGCAGCTTTACAGCTTGGGCAATAGGCAACAATCCATGATAACTTTTGAGCATATTATAATTCAAATGGCCTGAGAGTGAAATCTGGCCAGTGGCTTTAGGCATTCAAAGAGCTTTACAGACCAGATGTGTAAGAAAAGAATGAAGTGGGTTAAGCAGAGACCTTTCTCATGGGAGAGGAGACTTTGAATTCCATGCTAAGAGTCAGCACTGGCTGACTATTAGCCTGGAATTCAAAGATGCATGAAATTGGACACTAATTTCTCATTTTATGTTTCTCGAGTTAGATGTCTGTAGCTTCTACACGATTCCTACTAGGAAGTTTGCTCATTTTAAGTCCAAACAAGATGGCAAGGCATAATCACACAGTCCCTGAAATGTCCTACTAATAAGCTACTAATAACTGGGGAGGTGATGAGACGCCTAGTGAGGGATTAAGGGGATAATAAGTGAAAATAATGTCATGTTCCTCCAAAGCTTTCCTTGGCTACCTAAATTTTGAGGTTAGACTTTAGAGAGCTTTACTGTCACCATTATCTAATGGTGATAAATATAAAGGTCAATCAGGAAAGCTATTATGACATTATATGTATACTCTTTTGGGTTACTTACCTTAGCACCAGCACCACCAGGGAATCCAGGGGGGCCAGCAGATCCGGTAGGTCCCTGAAATTTAATATACAGCATATTAAGACACAATACTGAGCTACAAAAATTGTAATAAATTGATTGGAGAACCGAGGCAGAATCCCTTCATTTATGTTATGAATCTCTTACTAAAGCATTTTGTGGTGTAATCACTAAACAGATTTAAGTTATAGCCTCGAATGAATTTCAAATGCAGTACTTACAGGAGGACCAGCAGGACCGGTGTTGCCATCATTACCACGAGCACCCTGCAGAGGAGAGAAGAGATTACATCAAACATTTTCGGATCCAGCCAATAGTAAGACACTAAACATGAGAGAAGAACACAACCATTTTCCAGGTTTTGTGTTGTTTTTCACTAGTAATTATGGGTCTTTTAATAAGTGACTAGGGAGAGGAAAAGTGGCAGCGCTTACAGCAGGGCCGGGAGCTCCGGGGCGGCCTCTCTCTCCGGGAAGACCACGAGCACCCTAGAAAAGACAAAAACAAACCAAGGTCACAAGAAGGTTTGGCCTAGTTTTTGAAGATATGTGTTGGAAAAACTGGAAGTGCTGCATCTAGTCTGAACTATTATTACAAAACAGTGTTTTAATCCTTAAACTGATTCATATGTCAACGAACTGAATGAACTTAATGGGAGCAAAAACATACCATGGCACCGGGAATACCGTTGTCACCAGAAGCACCAGCCTCTCCCTGTAAACAAATACAGGAAGAAGACAAGAGATCAGCTTTAAATTGGGGTTTCATAATGATGCAGACTAATATCGTTTCACAATTTATGATGAGACTTGAACTCTGCTGAGCAAAAGTATATCCTGCCTTCTCACCTTGGGGCCAGCAGGTCCAGAGTCTCCCTTGGCTCCATCTAGACCGCTGAAACCCTACAAAGAAAATTAGCAAGCATTTTAAACTCAGTCACCACTCATAACTGTTTAAAAGTGATTGTTTTTTTGTTTTTTTTTGTGCTATTCAAACTCACTCTGTGTCCCTTGATGCCTGGAAGTCCAGGGGTGCCAGGGAATCCACGAGCACCCTGCATGAGAAAAAGAAGAACGATGTGAATAACTTCAACTGCATTTGGAAGGTAGTACCATAAGGTCTGGAAAACTGAACATAATGGATAAATATATGGAAATTAATATATTTCATACATCAAAAATTGGCACAACAACTTGTTTGTCCCTATATACATGTGGACTAACAGCTTTCTCATAAATGTCAGTTTAGGTTTCACTTTTGGCCTGCCATCTCCTGACCTTTGCCCTAGTGGGAACCACTCACCTGAGGTCCAGCAGGTCCACGCTCACCGGGGCGTCCAGGTTTGCCGGCCTCACCCTGTTGTAAACGCACAGAGACAATGAGGAATATGAAGTAAGCTTGTGCAAGCAAACAATCAACAAAAACAATTACAGACCTCAACATTTAAAAGAACAGCGATATCTATTTGGTGCAAAGGGAACCAATGTTAGCTATGCTTCCCTGTTAGCTAAGCATGACATTTCTGTAAGAAGTGTCCCATCAAACAAGCATAGACATGGAATAAAATTGTTCATAGATCACTTACATCATCTCCGTTCTTTCCAGGGGGACCACCAGGACCACGAGGACCCATTGGACCCTAAAAACACCAATAAATGACTGGATTAGCAAAACACACTACTGACTATTTTAAGCGAGTGTCTGAATATTCTCTGTACTGCCCTGGGTACAGAAGAGGGAATTGGTAGGCATGAAAAAAGGGATTTGTGTCAGTAGGTCAGGGATAAAACAGGAAGTAGAATACAGGAAGTATTCTGTCTAAAGATTTTCTGGGGTTCACAACCGACTTCTACACTAGCTCGAACTAGAAAACACAGCACAGAGGCATGCTGTGGTCATCACAGACAAAATAAGGGAAGCAAAGATTTAGTAGAAGGTCATGTATACTCACAGAAGCTCCGGGCTCACCAGGCTCTCCAGGAGGTCCAGTGAAACCCTGAGGACCCTGAGGGACAACAAGAGAAACATATCAGTGTAATCTTTAAAGTATTCATTTTCCTGTTTTACATCTGATGCGAGAAAACATGTAGGGAAGAAATCTCTGGCCTATTGTAATTGCATGGTTTTACAATAGCATGGAATGCTTGGACTACAATTTATTTAATAGAGAAATACTTACAGGGGGGCCAGAAGATCCAGGAGGACCACGGGGACCCATAGGACCCTATTGACGAAGGCAGAGAAGAAGCCAATAAATACTTGCACCTATACATAATTATCAAATAAAGGTATTTTGAGAGAGATAAAACCTTCTTACTATTGGGCCAGGAACAGCTGGGCCACTAGATTTTGAGGGGTCAGAATATTGAGGAGAGAAGTTCTGTGGGGGGAGCAGATAAAGAGTTAATCACCAAACACCTCAGGGTACAGTTACCAACCCAATGTAGTGGAAGACAATAGAAGAGCATAGAAAACCTTGCACAGAACGCCATCTTCCCCCCTACTGTAAGGTCACTGTTGTAGTCACTCACTAACTCACATCCTATAGTGTAAAGACTCCTTTTCTAAGATAGAAATAGGATGTTCTGTATGGAAATTAATATGATCAATTCAAACACGGACATTTTAAAATAGTATGAATTCTTTTATTTCTCAATTCAGGTCACAAGGCCTGTCAGATAAATCTCAAGCACTCTACACTTTGAGACTTTAATGTGAGGAGAAGGGAGCTGTCAGTACTCTCAGTGCTGAAATACAGATGGAGGAACTGTCCCAGCTTTTGCTCTCTGGCATGAAGTTAAATCTTCAGCACCTTGATTATTAAACTGACGTTCAGTATAGAACTAAAGACAATCCATGCCGGACTGCAGAAGTAACACGGCAAAATGAGATGGGTCATCAACAAAACTTAGTCCCTGTATTGGATGTTCTGATGTGGTGATACTTACTCCGCCAAGGCCAGGGGGGCCAGGGGGGCCAGGGGGTCCAGGTGGGCCAGGATCGCCAGGGATTCCATTAGCGCCAGGATAGCCAGGAGGACCCTAGAGGAAAAGGATTAATTAGTAATATTCAGTGCTGATTATTTCAGTTATTTTTTCTAATTTCGCAAAGCTGAATAACAAATATAAAGGGTTTTAATGTAAATTCTATAAGTTACAATATTAAGCAATAAAAAGGAGAACTGATGTAGTGCTGTTTTAAGTACTTAAAACTAAAAGCTTCAAAGTTGGCCTAATGTTTTTCCTCCTCCTCCAGTTTCTCTTTGATGACTTGTGAAGTTTGCAATGACCTGTTGACCTTCTGACCTAATTATCAAAGGTCATCAGTAACAAGCAGCTTCATCAGAAAATCAGTTTGTGAGGGCTCACTTAGCTGATCCATAGTGGTATTGTGTACATTTTGACATTTTTAGCTAGTGAAGAGCATTAGGCAACAAAAAGGTGTCCTTTATAAATCCTTCTAAAAACATATACAACTAGCCACCTGTTATGCAGCAAATATGGCGATTCAAAAGATTTGGATTAAAATGTTACTAAAGCTGAACAAAATATTGTTACGTCTCATGAGAACAGAAAAAAAACCCCTCTTTGTTTCAACAAATGTCAGAAGAAAATCATATTTTTGAAAGAGATAACATACCCTTGGTCAGTTTTAAACAGACAAATGGTCAGGTTTGTCTTAAAGCATACATATATATAATTATTATAAAAAACTTATTTGTCACTTGTACTGACAGACAAAAAAAATGAGGTCTTGAATAATGTGAATATTTTTAATACTTTAAATAATGCGGAACCTACCGGGTCTCCCTTGGGGCCAGTGGGTCCTTCGGGAGTTGACTATGGACAGACAGAAAACTGGAGTTAGGCTATACTGCAAACTTTCAGGTAATTCATATACAACATGATTAGACATAATAATAAACCAACTAAATTATTATGACGCATGCACCTCGGACTAATAAAAATAATAATAATCAAAAGGGAAAGGTACCTCAGTATACTCTTGACCTGGAAACAAACAGAGAAAAAAAATGTCAGCACCTCTTTAATGTTCATAGATGACACATTTATTCATATTTAAAGATAATGGAAAAGGTGAAAGTGATGGGTAACTCTTAACAATAAGTTGTTTGTAGTTAGTTGTGAGTCAGGGCTGAATAATCCATGAAATGCTGGATTTCTCATGATTATTAAATCCAAAGCAATCTAAAACTTAACTGCTAAGTAATTTTTGCAGTGGAAAAAATAGGAGAGTAAAAGGATAAATGTTGTTTTGGAAAAGTAGGTATAAGTTCTGCAGAACCCTCTACTTTCACTGCACAGGTGGGCCAAATGGGAAATTATATAATCATTGCCAAACTTTGCCAAAGATCAGAGATAATCCATTGTTAAAAGAATTCACATTTAAAAATTTAGGGATCAAAACGTAATCCAAAATGATTCGGTTCTGAATGAAAAATCCTTAAACAAGCAGGCAGATAAGCAGGCAGGAAGGCCAAGGGCCTTGAGTCCTTTTGAGGGCAGAAAGCCATGGCTGGTCAAAGATGGAGCAGAAGGGAAAGTAGGTGGTGCCACAAAGCTAAATAAAGCTCGGAATTGGGTGACCAGTACCATCAGGGCAGATAGGGCAGCACTCTCCGTCTGGAATAATGGGATCGGCGCAGTCGGATGTGTCCTCACAGATCACCTCGTCGCACATAACGGTTCCGCTGTCGCAGACGCAGATCTGACAGGGTTCTGGTTTCCATACATCCTTGTCGTTGTACAACTGTCCATCTAATGTGCAGCTGCCAAATGTTCCTGAGACAAGAAAATCATAATGAGTTAGGCGATAATGTGATGAGAACAAGAGTTCTAAGAGTTAGTACAAGCAATTTGTCTTTAGATTGTCGGCATTCGGGTAGTTTGGCATTTGCTACACCTGCACAAGTGTACATTATGGTGGATGGGCTTTTGCTTAAAGACTGTATCAAATTCATATAAAAGATTAAGGGAACTAGCAGGCTCTAAATAACACAAACACAAAGCTGGAATATTTTATATAAAAATTGTGGGCAATATTGGATAGGCTGTTATTGACTTTAGAAAATCGGGTGTTTGGTGACTGATTTGTGATCAGGAAACGAGCATATAATAAAGTCTAACATCCACGTACATCTACAGGAACCCCATATAATTTGGGCCTGCCAAATATAGGAATTCAGGTTGGAGACAGAAAAGAGGCAGTAAAGGTCTGTCCAACTTTCCTAGTTAGATGGTCCCGCCTCAAAAAATTAGATTATAACTCTGGAAACTTTCGTGGGGGCCTACTCAGATGTCAGGCGGTGGATATGAGGTTGGGCCACAGAAATGGGAGGATGAATGCACAGTTCCAGTATTTGCCACAAAGCGGCGCTGTTACCCTGCAAAAGAACACCTCCCGCGCCCTCGCCGCTTTGGTGATTAATTGACGTCTAGACTGGCATTTTTAACTGTCGACGTCAGACTTAAGCGATTTTTCCGTTCTCGCTTTTTTTCAGGTAACCGTGTCCAGTTTTACACAACCTGGAAAAACGTTTAATTCAGTGTGCTTCTTATACGTTACTGCAGAAGTTTTGTCTTTTCAAATGAAACAGTAATTTCTCACACTTGATTACCAAACAAATTTCTGTCTGCTCTCTTTTGATGCGTTTTTGGAGAACTGTTGATTAAGGATCAAGTCTTACAGGCTTTGGCGCACGTTTATCAGCTAAGATGCAACCTTATGAAACTAGGGAAAACTGCTTTCCAGACAAAACAGATGTATAAGATTTGTTTTATCAGACTCATTCGCCTATTTAAATTTTCTTTATGCGTGTGCTTCAGATTTCATGGAGCCATTGTCCTGTCACTGCGCATCAGATACAATGCAGCTGCCCCCTTCAGGTTTGCACTCCAGCAGGAGGACGCACACTGAGCATGTATCTGCACGCCAGTGAAAGGAGCAGACAGTAATGGAAAAATCCAGTCTATGAACTCCTACTCGCTTCCAAGTCCCCAAAGAAACCACCAAAACGCCTCACAGTGTAACAACTTTCACCATGTCTGCCCACTGGAGTCGGGTATCCCGCAGAGGACGATCAGCTCCAGCAAACAGCTCAGCATCCTTTGCTGGCTATCCACATCCTGAGGGTGCCAACGCTCCAAAAACAACTCAAATCAATGTTTGAAAGTGATACTTACTATCATCCTCGCCTTGACCTCTCGCCAAAAGCACTGTTGCGCTGAGCAAAAGCGCTAACCGAATATCCACAAAGCTGAACATGTCTAAATATTAGACATGTAGATTCTTTGCGGAAAAGGGGAATCCTCTATCTCCTCAGACACCACTCATACACGGTAGGGTCCGGTCTGTGTGTAACTCCAATCCAGACCCTAGCAGAAACTCCCTACTGCCTAAACAAATGAGTTAACTTGGCTTTTATATGCCTAAACTTTTGGGGAGGTCCTGTGCGCAGCAGATAACTTGTACATGTTCAAGTCAGAGGCCCTCCTTCATCAGAGAGATGGGCCGTCTTAGAACATGTCAAACAAGTTCACGTTTCAGCTCAAACGTGGATGATGAGGAAAGGCATCATTTACACGCCGGCTCTCCACCGCGCAGACGTGTTTTATCTTCTTAACGCTCCGTGGATTTTTCTTAATTGACATTCGTGTTGAGGCGTTTTGTCTTTTCGGTGTTCATCGATATGCTGAGCAGCTGTTTGCTTTCAGATGTGCAGGAAGTTGAGTTCTTTTTCTTTTTTTTTCATGATGGGTATTTTTAAAAAAATTATTTTACATATGTAAAAGGGTTCAATGCAATGTTTGAGGAATTCAGCCGAAGTGAAATTTGCGTAATTTACGCACGTCGAGTAACAAGATTACACAGGATATTTTGGGACTCCTTAAATGTTTGTAGAGAAACATTTTGCTATGTATATGTAAAATGTATGCATTCAAGTAAATTTATACAAACTTATTTATACAAAATTAAGCTGAAAGGGATTCCTTTTATGGTATTATGGTCCATTTCTTTATTCTGGGGGCCTAAACACTTTCGAGTATCAAGCATCTGGAGGACATTGCAGATTAACACCAGTGTTCTGTGTGTACAGAACATATGTGTTCATATTCAAATAAAGTATTTTACATAGATGAATTACATCCAGTTACAAGTATAAGTAACTGCAAATTTAATGCCTTCACAAAATATTAACATATTATAACCTACTATGTTTCCCCCTAATCATCTTAACGCTTCCTCAACCAGCAATAACAGCAATAACAGTTTGATCTGTTGGCATTAGCAACAATCAAAAAGAAAGATTAACACAGTTTGAAAACATCCAAGTTTCTGTATCAAAAGCCCCATCAAAAGCCCCAAATAACCCATTATGTTTCCCCCAAAACATAGGACATCCCATGATGTTAGAGACAGAGAAGGAGAGAGAGAGAGAAGAAACTCTGGCAAGTCCATAAAGCAGTCTGCTTGAACTGTGGACACGTTGCAGCTTCTACAACTACAGTGTGGCCCAATCTGACCTTTCATTTACTCTGCCACCTTCTGCTTCATCCTTTTCGGTTTTTTTACATTCAAGCTATCTTGTCCTCCACTAACTGGAAACAGTGAAGATATAAGATACAATGATGATATAAGAGATTCCATCAGAAACTGATCACAGGAGGAAAAAGCATGTTAGATAGTCGATGCAGCATTGGAAAAAAAAAGTACATTATTGAGGGTTTTGTTTTTGTTTTTTTTAGTTTTGTCATCCCAAAATTAAAGCAAATCTTTTCATTTGAAAAAACCTCATACCGACATAAAAAGGTGCAATGCATACTGCAGTCCCATGGCTATATACTAAACGGTATATATCATTCTACCTGGAGCAATAACGACAGAAAAAAAACATAAAAACAACATAACAGTGCAAACAAGGCCCACAACCACCATGTCAGCTATTATAAAGAATTATTCCTATGGTAACTTATTACACCTGAAATTGATTTTTATATGTTTTCCTATCCGTAGGTTACTTCATAGTATCTGGCTCAACAACATACTTAAATTCTAGTTTCATACAAGCTAGCTACGATGCCGTAAGCAGAATAAAAATCATCTTGAATATTTACCGAAGCATTACTTAAGCTTAGTCAATATTTTTTACTGCTACTCTGAAGAAGTGCATATTTGCATGAAGACAGCAAAAATTGTCAGGTTGCATAAATCTTCATTGTTTTTATATTTATTCAGCAGTCTGGACAATTGAGGGGGTTGTTTTGTGATTTTGTATGAAGTAAACAGATCTTTTATAGAATCTTTTCCTCATATATTGAAAGCAGGTTATGTACTCAAACACCTGCTAATAAACAGACAGCTGTCAATTTTACTTTCAGAGCCTACTTAAAAGTTTTCTCTTTACCCTCAGGAAGGTTATTCACTCTCGTAAGTTACAGCTTATGTTATGGATTTGGGCAACATCCACTGGCTTTCTGAGGTCAAAGATACTGGTTTGTAACATAATTGAGAATACTGCGAAAAAACTTCTGATATTTTAACTTCAAATAAGACTTTCCAAGACAGCAGAGTAATTTGTGCAGCATATGAATAAATCATGAATTAGAAATGGCTCCAAGTGACAATTTTGAAGGCACTGAAGGAGCTTCAAGACTTTTAGTGTGGGAATGGTTTCCGGGGGTTGTAAATGAAAATAGGGAAGTCCTGCTGTTTGTCTGAGAGGAAATTCATTTGATAAGACGTGTGCCTGTGTGCTGCCTCTGTGATTTTAACCTAGAAAATACATGTGAAAAATGTTCTCATTTTAAATTTTCTGAATGTGACATATGATGTGAATCAGGTTAGATTTATGATAAATCTTTAAGGCAGCACTTTCAAAGAGACTTTCCATGAGTGAAATGAAGTTGAGGCTCACAGGACAGTGTTTAAATAGAACTGGTAATTTTCTGGTGTTTGCCTTGGACTCAAGTTGCTGCAATCTATAATATATAGAGTCCAGACTGGTGGTTTGGGTGGAAGCGCTCAGAGTGATTTTATGGCATTTTAGCTGCCTTCAAATATTCTAGCAGTGCAGCTTGAAGCTAGATGTTTTCTCACTGTAAGCTAAGATATTTGAGCAAAAAAAAAAAAAAAAATGTAAAAAATTAAATCACACTGCTGTCAAGAGAAGCTGAAACAACACAAACTCTCTTTTCTGCCAACACAGGTAACAGCTTGAAATCCTCCCATGTAAGACGATGTTTTTTATCATAACAGAGGGAGTGAAAAAGAATTGAATTGCAGCCACCGTGCTTTGTCGACTCAAGGGAGGAAATTCCATGTTTGTCACTGGCAGCTTGTTGAACTTCATGAGCCCAAATGTAATAAATAGTGGGAAAAGGTGTCTTCGTAGTTGCTGCTGCAAAGTTTTCATGTCTTCCATCTTAATAATTAGAAATCTGCAACTGTTTTCTATAATGAAAACTAACAGGGCTCACAAGGACAAGCATTTGTGAACAGAAACTGAGGGTGTTTGGTGAAAAAAAAAGCACTCACATCACTCAAGGCAACACAATTTATTTAAAAGGAGATGTATTTTGGAAATGTATTTTTGCAAAAGTAAGTTCCATCCAGAATTACGATGTCACAGAGCTTGCGATGTAACTAAACAGGCCTAAACTGTGCATTCCACTGCAAGCCTCTGAGCTATAGCCAGCAACACGTAGCATTGCCTGCGCTGTCCACGTGTTTCTACTTGTACGTCTTCAGAGCCTTTGCTGTTCCACACTCAACAAAGCCAAACCCCTTCTCTGACTATCTCTCACTCTCTGTCTCTCACTGCTTTCTATCACTAAGTGCCTGAAGGGCTTTCTTCAACTTTATTTAAGGTGCCAGGGGATATTTATTAGTTTTTTCCTCTCTTTTTTTTGGAAAACTATAATATCTCCTTTGACTTGCTGCCTGACTGCCAATTTGCAATAAAGCCACTATTACTTGGTGTTAAGTCTTTGTTCCAGGCAATTATGATGTTTGTTAATTATTCTCAATTACAGGTTTAAGCACAAGAATTTTCATGCTTTGTTTAGGTGGAAGCCCATTGTAGGCCCACCTGCTTCAGACAAATAACAGGGTACGATGTGGAAAATTGTACAGTATCGTAAATTAAAATCAGTCACTGCACAGTATATCTTTAAATTCTGAATGGTTGTAATCAAGTGCAAGGGCGAGCAGTAATGCTGTTTATCTTTAAACATCTTCAGACTTTAAATGTGCTCATTTACTAAACAGTAATGATAAAAATAAATTTCTGATGCTTCTAAGATGATGCAGTATATTTACATTTGCAAGGTAACACATTAAAGCACTGCTGAACTAACAGGTTAGAATTATATGAGAGAAATATTTTTTAAAAAGAAACCTTTGGAAGTGTATTTAATATATGCAAAAACCATCTTGTTGGTGCTCATATATATATATATATATATGGATCCCCATTAATCACTTTTAGTATGGTCACCTGTATTTCTTATGGCACTGGATATAAAGCAATGGGGGGTTTTTATCTTAAAAATTAATGTTTTAACTCGGTTTTTGCTGTGAAGGGAAATCTATGTTATGGGCTAACAAAAGTATGACCACTCTAGTCATTCCATTCTACGCCAAGAGATTTAGATTTCCCTTTTCCTCTGCTTTTTACATTGCATGATGGCAGTTTATTCCAATTAGTGTCCATTAATTGTACACATTTCTGTTCAAATTGGAAGATTGGCTCCATTACATGAGGTATAATAATTCTCTGTTAACATTTGGATGCCACTACAAAACAACAAACTGAATATGTCCAGTAGTGGACTACAGTTCATTGGGACTAACTACAAGATGGGTTTTGCATCATGGAGTACAGTTTGGGTTTCGTCTTTTACATTACAGACCATCAAATAGGCTGAGCAACTTAGCCAAAGCATTATCACAAATTCTCACACAAGTCAACTCTTTAAACTGTAAACTACGTTCAGTTTCAGGAGAGCTAAAGTCTGCCGTGTACGTGTACAGACGGGCAAATGACTACTGTGACTACAGCAGTCGCCTCCATGAAAATAAACCTTCCAGCTCTGGCCCAGACTCTGCAGGTTTATTCAAAGCAGCAGCATCAGTTGAAAAAAAAAAAAAAGGATTTCCACACAGCATCATGGGTAAATGCTCAATTACAGGGTGAACGTCTGATCCCACTTCTGCCTGTTACTTCAAGCAGAGCCCAATATGAGATGCAATCATCTCATAAAGGCCTGCCTTCTGTCTTTTTAGCCTCAGGATGGTTTGTGCTTGCTACTGAGCACTACTCTCAGCACTACAGAAGTCTGCGCCAAAAAAAAAAAATCTTTATTTAGTAAGGTCTTCAGATATTACTGTGATCTTCAGATATTATTGTGATATGTGACATTATTAGACATCCAGCTGAACAACAACTGAAGAACTTACAAGCATTGGCCTTGACAAGTTTATTCCTTTCTTAGATAGAAACTTTAGTCAGTAAGGTGGTGAGTCTTGGTTCAGGGTTCTTCCTGTGTGCAAGCTGTTCTTTTTATTGAATTTAGTGAAGATTATCAGTATAATCAGAAGCTGTACTGTTAGTATTTTGAATGTATTTTGAATGATTGAACCATCGAACCACCAAGCAAGAGTTAAACTTGAAAAAGTGCGATGCAAACAGGAATTGGAGACTATTCGGCTCCCTGCTGAACCCAACACATTTCAAAAGGTAAAACTTTTACTTTAAAGGCAAATGGCATCCATTTCCAGTTTGTGTTGCAATTTTGGCACGTAGCTGGTAAGCGTTTCCAGACAAGGCTCCATCTTTCAAACTACAGGCCACTGTGCCAATCTGCTAGCGAACAAAGCAATTGCAAGGAGGTTTTTGTTGCAGTGTTGTACACCTCAATAACAAACAACTTTCAGCAATTGCCCGCCAACAAGTCGGGGAGTATTTTTCCCTAATGACCTGTTTTTGCAAGGGGATCACTGACCACTTTCTAGGCCAACCAACCAATGGTTGTAAGGGGGTCGCCAAATGGTCTCTTAGCATGTATGACTGGTGCTTCAGAGTGACAAGTGGGTCACTTTTTGCCTTGTGCAGCATTTGCTTGTAATAAATGACACTTTAATCAGGCAACTATTGTTTTAATCTTCTTTTTATAGCCAAAGTTACCATCCCTTTTAATACCACACTAAATTACTAACCAAGTTAGCTCTTGATGCATGCTCAATCATCCAGGTAAGTAAATCCCCAAAAAGTTGATTCTGTTCATCTGGACGTAACGTTTTCAGTGGGAGACAACAGTGACGAAGCGTTTCTCCCACTGAAAACGCTACATCCAGATGGACAGAAACAACTTTTTGGGGGCAAGTTAGCTAGCCAGTACTAGCATTACCTAATAACTTCAACCAATACATTCTCACAATCCAGCTTCAAAAAAGCAAGATGCCTTAATAGGCAAAATGCCATACTCAAGATTTCAAAATGGTAATTCACGAACCAATGGATGAAGTCACAGAGAAAGGAGCAACACTCATCTTTTATATACTGTTACAAAGATCACTTATTCACATGTAGTTGGTGTAATCTTGACAGTTAAATGTAAAAATTACCACAATAAAATAAAATAAAACAACTTACTCAATAGTAAACAGATGCTAATTATTTAAATAATTCAAACTCTTTTTTTCAAAGGTTCAGCCGCCTAACAAATCCACCCTCTCAAGAGCTCCTCCCATCACGGCATGCCACATCCTCTTTAAGGTGTGGAACAGAATGATGTGGAACCCACCCTTACAAACCTATAGCTACATTTTTAATTAGCCTATCTTAAAATACCATTTTTTAAAAATAAAATATAGTTGTTTTCCTCTACATTAGGTTTTTTCTGGGATTTCATTTACGACATTTACCTCTTGACTTTGTTTCCCTCACAGAACACACATTTCTGTAAAGACCTTTTCTGGGTCTGGTTTTCTTTTCATCTCTGCATCTGGTTTTCTCCTGTGTCCCAGCCCCCATTCAAACTTCAGCTCTCCATCCCTCCCTCCTTCTCACCCTGCCTCCTCTTTTTTCCTCCCATCCCTCCACTCCCCCACCAGTGCAGACATCCAGTCAGACTCAGCGAGTGTATGGAAAATATGACTGGATCCTTCCCTGACTTCAGATAATGTGCAAGACTGCTGGCAAGCGTGGCACCTCTAAAAACAGGGGAGAATAAGAGCATACCGGACAGTGAACAGCTTATCTGAAAGGCAGCTCTTTGTATGTCATTAACTAACTTTTGTGGTTAGTTTGTTATTTGCAAGTAAAAGTTCAGTCACTTTACAATTGAAAACATGTTCCAACAACTTAAGGCGAAGTAATGATTTACACAAACACCACAACAAATGAGTTGCCTTTTTTTCTAATCATAGAAAAATCACAAACCCTCAAAGTGCCCCCCTTATCTGACAATGTTTATGTTGGTTATCTTCATGTTAGCACAACATCAGGGACCACAAGACAAAAACCAAAGAGTCCCCCTGTGCATGTGGGTGTCATATTTCCCAGCCACAATAGCTCAAACTGGGAGAGAGCCTGCTGCAAAGCAGAGGAGACTCAGCTCAGAATTGTTGGGATGGGCTTTGGATGAGACAGACACATACACAAACACACACAAACAGGAAAAAGTGACACACACAACTCAGCTAAAACTGCTTCAAGAAACTATTGAAATCTGAGGGATTCTAGCTTTCACTGGTGAAGTTAAAGTCTTCTTCCTCTATGGATGGTCTTTCCAGTTGACCTGCATTTTCTTCAGGGTGGTTTGACACTGGTCTTTTCCAGCATCTGGGAAAGTTAGTTAGTAATGACAGAGCCCGTTCCTTGCCTTTTATCAGTAGTTTTCTCTCTTTTTTGCTTTTAGCTTTATCTCCACACCAATCTGTGCCTCACTTTATGGCTAAATTCCATTTTTATTTTTACAGCATTCTGAGCTGTTTTGGCTTTCTTAACTATGTTCAGCACATCGCTTAGTCATGGTGAGCACTTTAATTTCTCCTCTGTACCACCAAGTGTTAACATTTAACTTTTAAACAACGTGTCTGAACCTTGCTTTGAGTTTTGAAGTCAGCCTCTGTCGCAAAGTGAGTTTGAAAGAGATCACTGAGGAAAAATGAGCTCAGAGATCCCGACTGGAAACATCGTTACTCCAGCTGCCTTCCACTCCTCTGCAAAGGCTCATAAATACTGTGGCCTGCAGAGATGTTCGCGTGTGAGAAAAATGAGGGGAAAGTAGGAGGTACGGCTGAATATAAGAGTGGAAGACAAAAAAGACAAGAGCAGGAGAGACAAACAAAGAAAACCAAGGGAATAAATTGAGGAGGAGAAGGAGGAGACATTAATTCGGAGTTTAGAAGTTATATGAAGTAGTCAATTAGATTTTTTCTATAGAACTAACAGATGCAGAGAAAATGAGTAGAATACCCAGGAGGTAACCTCAAACTGAGAGACACTGGAAATGGAAACAGGGAGCCCTGTAACTATGTAGGGGAAAATTCCCATCTGTGTATGAGTCATACTCTCCCCTCAGCCACCAAAGCGAAATTTAACAACGCTGAAGTTTTTACACTGCAGAGACGATGATATTTGAAGAATGTTTTTGACACATTAAGTATGTGTATTCTTATCTAAAAGTATTAGGATACATTCCTGATGTTATGTTTACATTACAGAAGTATTGTTGTGAGCAATGTCAAGTTGTGTACAGATCATTTTGCAACACATGCATTTTGCTGTCTTGTTCTAGTTAGACAGATTTTTGTCCTGCCAGGGTTTTTATTGTGAGACAGTGAAATCCAACCTGTAATGTTATCACAGCACTGGCAGTCTGATATTTGTAGATTTATACTTCCTGATTTATATTTTCTGATACAGATAAGCAGAAATTTAATGCAATAGTCTACCTGGCAACAGTGCTATTCAGAATAGCTGTTCTTCCATTTTACTTCAGATCATGTGGAGATCATGCTGCAGTATTGGTCTGTTGTGCCCCAGTAAAATCTCAGATTTGTGTTTTAACACCAGTGGATATTGTTTGGCAGTGGATCAGTTTAGGCTGATAGTAATCTAATCCACAATTCAATTTAATCCCCTGCTATAAATCTGTGCTGTAAGTGTACTATAATATGCTTAAGCTTTCCGTACACAACAAAAAAAAATCAAAACTGAGGTGTCATTGCAAGAAATGACTGAGTCACAGTAATATCACCATCTCACAAAAATCTTCATTTGTAGTCACTGACAGTAGACTGAAGTAGGCCTATATATGCTGTCCACGCACTTCACCGTAAGCTCTCACAATTTTTGATATATTCCAAAATAATAGGTTACTGTTATAGGAATTTTATAGACAATGTTAAGTGTTATTCTTATACTTCTTATACTGACTCATACATTTACTATTACCACCACCAACCCAGTGTTAATGCAAGTAGGCCTATAGGTAGGGGGCCTCTTCTCTCGGCTGCTACTCTACATTGTATGTCATTTATATTCATGCTAACGCCTTTGAGTAGAGTTAGTCACTTAAGTGTCCCACTCTGAGACGCTTCCATTGAGCCCCCTACTTTTCATTGTCATTGTCATTTTATTTTTTTATTTTTTTATTTTTTAACCTGAAGACAAGGACGCTTTCTACTTTTGTACTAGGTAAGGAGTATAGCCTACCTCAAACATCGGAAGCAGTATAGTCCCATCAAAGGTGGTTTATAGCTTGTTTTGGCTCTCTATTTACACGTTGTGCCTTAACAAAAAAAACCCCAAACTTGTACCCCTTTTAACATATTAACAAACAGACAATGTAGTAAGGTCATTTAAAAGCAGCTGTTCTCTGTATGCCCAGGGGAAAGGGTAAATCTCCTGGGTCTGGGGGCGGATTGCCCCTCGACCTGGGGGTGGCTTGGTCGGGCCCCTTCCCGGGGGTGGGGGGACATCGGGCCTCGGGCCTTGGCACGGCTGGCTGCCGGCAGAGCCTGCGGGCTCGCCACTGCAGCCCCCTGTGGCTTCTGCACCATGGCCACTGGGTGACCCCACATCTGGGGCTTTTCTCTGCTCTTTCCGGGAGGGTGGCGCAGCTGCTGCTCTGGTGGGCCTCCTTGGGCTCTCGTGCTCTGGGGGGCCTCTGGATGTCTGGGGCCTGGATCTCCTCCATGCCTGCTTCATGCCCTGGGGGTGTGGCTATGGCTCCCCACATCCTCTAGCAGATAAATACATGGAGAAACCTTCCAAATACAAGAGCTCAAGCACACAGGTGTGCACACAAGTGTACACACACACACAGGTGTACACACGGGTGCTCATAGACATAAACTGTATCTTCCTTGGCTGTTACCTCAAAGCATATCGTGCGCTGTTGGTCTAGCGTGCTGCTCAGTAACATTGAATATTTAGTATTTACTGTTACTTACACTTATCTAGGTTGTTGCTGTGCCTCCCTATTGTGTTGTTCTCGTTTTGCTTGTTTTCTCTTTTTTTCTTTCAACAGGTGATCCAGTGGACTTCTTTTTTTATCTTCTCTCACAATCCCTCTTCTCCTCTCCCCCCTCCTTTTTTTTCCCTTTCCTATCCCCCAGTTATGTCTGTCCAGTTTACAATAACCTAAAATAAATAAATAAATAATAATAATAAAAAAGAAAAGAGATCAATCAGGTGGAACAACATGGCATAGCCATAATGATCCACCTGAAAAAATAAATCCGTTGGGCATCTTTCTTAGCCTTCAGACAACAATTCTGATTGCTCAAGTACCGAACGGGACAGGCAAAGAAGAAAAATAAATAAATAAATAAAAAATAAAAGCAGGAAATTTACGAATTTCGGTTGTTTACTACCCAATCACACAGCTTCCTGCGATTGAAACCAGCATGTCTGAAATCCTTCCGCACTACAAGGATAGCAGGTAAGTTTGTACCTGTAGCTCATTGTTAAGTTAAGCAGTGAGGCTTGTGATGGATTGTTTTGGATTGTAAGCAAGCTAGAAGACAAATTAGGGGATCGCTTCCTAACCACAAAGGTAAAGTCTTCAGCTTTTTAGCAAATAATATGTAACTAGTCACCTGTAGAGCTACTTCATGTATTTCAATGTGCTTAACTTAACTTTTTCCGTTTCCAAACCAAACACTCCCAGCTTCACCTTTATTAGTTTGGTTTCCAAGAAGGTAGCAATTAAAACAGAAGCTCACTTGACCACTGGCAATAATTAAAAGCTCTAACAGTAAATTATACTGTGTTTAATAAAACCAGCAGGTTTAAATAGTATAATAGATGCCAAAACTGAGCAAAAATAAAGTCCTGTTAAGATAAAGAGCACTTGTGCAAGCCTTTTACATTACATGAAAGACTGTTGGGTTTTTTTGGGGGGGGGTTTTTGGGGGGGGGTTGTTGGG
>VVHJ01033388.1:0-13140 GCA_015107715.1 Tylochromis polylepis | reverse complement strand
GGGGGTGGGGGGGGGGGGGGGGGGGGGGGGGGGGGTAGTTGTTGTGGAACTAAAGCAGCATCTAAGACCCCAAGAACTGGAGGTCAAACTTGTGTGCAATTATGATATTAAGAATCAGCATATCTGAAAAGCTGTTTTTCAGTCTGTATCTGAAAACTTTGCTTGCTTCACTACCTTGATAAGCCATTACTTTACTAAAAACAGATGAAGCAGTGTGGTGTAAGAATGGTAAATGGACTGGTTCTTATATAGGGCTTTTCTACTCTATCTGAGCACACAGTGCGCTTTATACAACTTGACCCATTCACCCATACACACCCATTCACACAAACACTTTTTTCTATGGTCTTTCTATGCAAGTGCTTTCTATCTAGCATGCACACAGCAACTTGGGGTTCGTATCTTGCCCAAGGATATTTGGCATGTAGATTGAAGGGATCGAACCATCAACCAAAGACAAAACCATTCATTTAATATGAGCTACTTTCTAGTTAGTGAAACAATTACCAGAGCTCATTTGGTCTTATTAAATATTGCACCTAAGTGACTTTCTTGCACTTTGGCACTTTTTGTGTTATGATGCTTGTCATTTATTCGCCATATGTGATGTAATTAACTGTTGAGGAGCATGGAGGAAAAGATCCTGTTTCATGGAAATTTTATCACTAACATAAAACAATCAGGAAATATGACAAGAAGGAAGTCTTATAATGAAAATATTTACCGTACTCTACATGTGCTGTGTGTCGCATAATGGAGCATTTTACTTCTCTTTCTAAAAAGCTGTGACTCTTTAACACTTGATGGAAATTTGTTGCTCTTCTTTCAGTAATATGAAAAAAATGTCTCTCTTCATATTCTGGTGACTCTTGTTCTGTAAAGATGACTAAACCCCGGTGCCTGACATTACGTCAGATCACGCAGTAGAGGATGAAAAAGTACCTCTTCGTTTTGGAGACGGTAAGACTGCCTCCAGGACCAAGCAGGAAGCCACAGGAAACAAGTGCAGAGGTAAATGGCAATATGTGTGTTTGTTTTATTTGTGTTACAAAAAACACATTTTTTTAACATTGAGGGGGAAAAGGACCTTACTCAGAGAGGAAATCCATCCAAGTCAGTGTTTTAAAAAAAAAAATGTAGTTGAACATTTAGTCCCTGAGATATTTAATATCAGAAAAGACGTGCAATTAACAGCATGTCTCCGTTTCTTTACATGATAAATGTGTAAAAAGACAGAAAAATTGTCCTGTATTTAGAAAACATAAAGTTTTTGTTATTTTGCAGGGTTTTTTTTTAACTGTTAGCAAACTATGAGTAAAAAAATAGACATTTCTATTAGACTACAGTGCTGCTGTTGCTGCTGGCACCTTGTTTCAGTAGAGTCACACTTCAAATTTATAAGTGTGTCATCACTGTAGCTCATTATTAAAGAAAGATGCCCTTCATTTACTTATAAATGTTGCTGCCTCAAGCATCAATAAAACATTAAGTATTATTTTTTTTCTGTATCATCAGAAATATTATTGCAAGTTCCCCTAGTGTAGTATGTACGTAAAGTGTATCAAATGCTGTACCATATTGATGTGAGTATTTTTAATCCCTAAAATTTGGTATGGATCTTTCCCCAAAAATCCACTGTGGTTTGGGCTCAACTTGAAGCTCTCTCGATATTCAGTATCATCACAAAACCTTGTTTGTGTAAGTCTAGCTTCTCATTAAGAATTAAGAATTATTATGAATTTGGGGCAAAATGTTATGTGCAATATTGGCAGTAGCAGTATTATAAACATCTATGTTATAGAATCCAGTGTAGCTATAGCAGCTATTGCTCTTAGGTGTGTAACTTTGCTTTTCAGAGGTGCTGATTTAGGATTTGATTGCATTTGAATTCTGATAATGCTGTCTGTTTCGGAAAGAGGAAACACCAGTATTTGATGTCAGTTTTGAGCATGTGCAGTAGCTCCCTCGTTGCCCTAGTGCAACAAGCCTGCAGTCCAGCCCAAACTTTGCTGAGTACTTCAGAATGGCTGAGAAGAAGAAGGTGACCTCAATGCAGAAGAATGCAGTGTGGTCTGTCCTCCCTCCCCTAACATTCAGCACGGGTAAAAATTACTTCTCTTAACCCGCAGTTTAGCAGAGGCAGTGTATACAACTTGAGCCATTTAAATCGCCACGGTCTCCTTCTTCTCCCTCCCTTATTTTCACCTCCTCTTTTCATGAAGAGGATATGTCTAAAGTTGCCACGTTAAATGCCTTCTCTCTTTCCCATTGTGATTGTTCTCACTCTGTAAAGAGATCTTTAACAAAAAGAGCACAGTCGTTACTGGCAGACGTGCATATGCGAGAAAAAAAACAAAAACTGAATATAGAAGGCTGTGACTGCTCCAGTGTACATTTTCTTATGCATAGTGAAGTTTTGTTGACTTTCAGATTTTTCAGTTAAGTAAACACGGTCTGATCACATCTAATAATCAGTTTTTCTTCTTTTTGCCATTCTTTCTTTCTACATGACCCATTTGAATGTGTGTGATTATTTGAGTTGTGGGAACTCATGCTTGCCTGTCTTGTCTTATCTTATTTTTTACAGAAAAGCAAACAAATAGAAAGGAAATATTAAATCTGTTGCTAATACTTTGCAGCACAGATATATATTGCCCTCAGATTGTTATATCTCAATGTGGCTAAAAAATATGACTGTACAAGATAGACAAGAGTGGCTGAGGAGGTAGTTGGGATATTATGGAAATCCAAATGAGTTCCCACTTGCTCAGTTTGCATCTAAAATGCCTGATTTACTACAAATTAACCTCATCCTCACTGTTATTGTGGCATTAAAATCTCTTGTTATGTCTCCTCAGCATTGTTTACCCCTTTCAAATTTTACCACAGAGACCTCAGAAGAAGAAATTTCATGCATGATAACGTGGTACCAGCCACATGTTCAGAAATCAGCACTGGTGCTGAAGGAGGAGTGAGGATTTATGCTTGCCTTCTGTGTCACCCTGAAAGTGTAGGTCTAACAGCTTTCAGATGTTGGCTGCGGAGGAAGTATGGAGAATGAAAGTGGTGGGGTAGGAAGAATGTCTGAAGGTTCTCAGTCATCCAGGTCATCATAGTCTAAGGGGTAGGAAGGTTGCACTGTAAATGATCTATAACAATACAGGCATTTAGATGTTCGTTGAATGGTGCAGAGTGGTTGCAGGGTAAGGGAGTGTTTGGACTGATTAGCCCTAACTTGAGTCTTTTAGCCACATATCGCATTGTGGTCTGTATAATGTATTCTCGCTCAAGAGAAAGCTCCAGTCTGATTTAAAGTGACACAAAATATAACTTGTGTGCAATAATCCATTTTGGTTAGGAGTACTACTTTATGTATTGAATTGTTATGTTTTAAGACAGTACTTGGTATTTCTTCCATCTGTACTTTGCGTACTATGACAACTTCCGGTGAGCAGTAGAAAAGATTCAATTCAGTTTTATTAATATAACGTCTAGTCACAACAACAGTTGTCTCAAGGTGCTTTGTGTTGTAATGTAAAGAGACTATGATATTAGAAAGAAACTCTAACAGCCACATGATCCCCCTATAAGCAAGAACTTGATGACAGTGGGAAGGAAAAACTCCCATTTAACAGGAAGAAATCTCTGGCAGAAACAGGCTCGGGGAGGGGCAGCCATCCACAATGACTGGTTGGAGTTGAGGGTAAAGAGAATAGACCAACAGGACAAAAGGCAAACAACTGGAGAGAGAGCTACTGTTTAACAGAGTCACTACCTAACCTGCATGTAAAGCCAGATGGACAACACGTGAACTCAACACAGAAACGTCCCAGCTGCCCAGGAGGTTTGAACCTGGAACCTACTAGCTGTCAGTTGACAGTACTAACCACTATACCACCTATGAATATAGTTACAACATCAAGATAGCAATTGTAAGTTACAGTTTCAGACACAGCTTTTTAGTTTTAGTAAGGTTTGCAATCTTACTTTAGCATAGTACCATGCAAGCATTTGATTAGCACTAAGCACAGTATTCAGATCAGTACATAGGTTTATAGGTTTTCGCTTAGTAAGTAAATATTTGACAAATCAATAGTATGACCCAATGAGGGTGATACATAAAAGTGCTGCTATAGTGTGTATTTACAATATGCAGCATTGGCTCAAAACCAGAATCTGAATTGAAGTGCTAAATAAAACTTATTATGTCATTAGCATCTAACCTCTGGGCATCATGAATGTCTTTACAAAGATGTGCACTGCTGAGATAATTGTGGCTGATGGAAAAGTGTCTGACCAGCTGCTACAGCAATCCCTCGAACCATTAGGATGTGTGAAAACATTCTTGAGAATGAATGTAAAATACATCCAGGTGTTATTGTACAGTGTGAATGAATGTATGCATGTACAGTCTTTAACAACAGTTTGAAGTATATAAAATGCGTGAATTACAGTGGAAGACGGCACCCATAATACTTCCTCCTATCATTGGCGTTCAATGACAGTACAGGACTCGGGGCTGTGCCCACTGAAGCCCCATCATTAAAACACAAAACTATAATTTCTCCCCTCATTCTCTTCACCTGAATGTACAGTTATGTTGCATGTACACCTGGATCATTTTGAAACCAGGTGGGTTTTCTGAAATTCATACTGATTCTCTTTTTCTTTTCTTTTTTTTTTTACAATCCCATGTACCAACTGGAATTTTAACTGAAACGGCTATTCTCCCTGCAATTCTGCATTTAACTGCTTCCATTAAAATGCCAAATGACACAAAAACAGTCTCTTCTTTGGAGCCCCAGATTCCTGAGTATGAAGTGGGAGATCATGTGATTTTACAGGAAAAAGCCAGTCTTTTAATGTGGTTGTTCACCTGTCCTGTAGGGACCTCATTTTGCATATTCCTCTATCCCACACTAGATTTAACTTTAACACCATTTCCTCAGAGAAGTTGTAGCAAAATCATTCTGCCCTCTGATCAAAAAGCCATAGATGAGTGGAGAGGGCAGTGAGTGTCACAGTGACTCCCAAGATTTTCTCTTTGCAGCCAGACTTGTGCTCAACAAACTTTCATCCTAAAATAAATGCAAAATTAGAGGGTTATAGCATGGAGAGAAAAAAAGGGCCACTGGGCTTGGTTCTTGGCCCCACGCACTCAGCTGCCGAGGACTTTTCTTTCCTGTCTCCTGTTATACTTGGTCTGTTGCCTGGATGAGTCAAGAGAGTGAGAGAGTAAGAAGAAGAAGAGGGTGGAAGAGGACAGGCAGACAGAAAAATGAAGAACACTGAAGGAGGGAATGGTGAAGACTTGCTTTACTGTCACCTCCTCTGTCTCATCTGGCTTGAATGTTAGGATAATGTAGAAATTTGGGGACATTTTTAAATAACTCCTCAGCTCTCTGAATGGCTAATATTAATCTGGGAAAAAAGTAATTAATTTTTTTCAATTAATTTTTGTCAAACCCAAGTGGCCCACCAATGGGCATGTAATGCCTTCAATGTCTCATTTGAACCAACCTCTCTCATACGTCACATTCTCACTTTTTTTCCATGACGTCATGTATGAATTGCTCAAGACTTGTCTGCCATATTGGGCATGATAAAACCACCAGTTGCTAGGGACAAATTTAGTCACCCAATGAGTAAAATTGGTTGCAAGGAAGGTGCTTTACCAAAAACCTGCTTTGGTTGCTAGCAGATTGCCCCAGTTTTGCCTGTAGTTTTTCTTGTAGTTTCTTTGCAAATACTCTCTAAATATTAGCCGGGCCAAGTGCAACCCAAACTGGAAATTGAAAAGGTTTGCCTTCAAAATAATGTTTAAAAAATGTGCATGTTTTACTTTGAAGGCAAAAGTTCTGTATTTCTAGTTTGTGTTGCACTTTTCACAGTTTCACTGCAGCTTGGAGATGAGCTGGCCGGTGTTTGTAGTCTTTCACTTCCATTTAAACTACAAATGCAACAATATGCTAGCAAACAAAGCAATCACAAAATGGTTTTTGCAAGCCAGTTTGGGAGTACACATTTTTCTCTCACTTCCGGGCATTGCCAGATGGTTGCAGACCACCTTCAGGCCTGTGTCACTGAAGCTTTATTCACTTGAATCACCGTCACCACGATTTAACA
Source organism: Tylochromis polylepis (assembly GCA_015107715.1). Lineage (NCBI taxonomy): Eukaryota > Metazoa > Chordata > Actinopteri > Cichliformes > Cichlidae > Tylochromis > Tylochromis polylepis. The sequence continues at coordinate 7,014 of VVHJ01033388.1, read as the reverse complement.
TCACATGGTTGGTGGTCACGTATCTAAACTCACTATGATGGTTATCTACAGCAATGTACCAACTTACCCTGCAAGAAGGAATGAAAGATTTAAGTTTGAATCTGTGAGTTCATACCTCACATTTGTTATTGTTTGAGATTTTCATTGATCGACACTAGAAGCCATTTGACAGACTGTGAAAATGGGAAAAATAAACAGACACAGTTCTGTAATTCATCACCTAAACACAAATTTGTTCCACCTAACAGCAGATATGTCCAAATACAGGTACAGAAATCCCCTCAAACTTTTCCAAACACAGTGTTCTTTTGCTCTTCTACAATATCCTCTGCCTAATTTCTTTTCCAGTCATAAAAGATGTGTTTAATGGCTGAGCCACGACTGTGTCCAAGAGTGACAAATCCAGATGTTTTTGGATGCTGGTGCTGCAACCTGAGCGAACATTGTCAGTGCAGAAGCCAACAATGAGGTCGATAACAGACTAAAACAAGTGTCTAGCTGGAAATCTTCCTCACTGAAGACAGATGTGAAATATTCATTATGTGCTGCTCACAGTTTCACAAAGTTATCGTTTCCTCTGTATCTCTTTTGGATGCACATCTATTATATTGTATTATAAAATGGATTTTGGAACCTCTGCCGTCACAGTCATCAAAAAGCAGGCTTGTTTGAAAGAAAAAAAAAAAACCTTTTATGAAAGTGTTTATAAAAGCAAGTAAGCATGGGCCCTCACAGTAGCAAGCTAGTGTTTAAAAAAGGCTGTTTTGCGGCTTTCATTACTTACGAACTAAGAAGATCAAGGGCTTTTTGTTTTAGGTATTTCAGTACCCCATGCGTGTTTTACAGTAGCTTCAGGTGCTTCTGTTTTTTAATTAGGAGCCTTAAACCACTTTGAGGCTCTGGCAAAATGTGTAGTAGGTCTTAAAGGCCCCTATTGAAGACTAAATATGGCCTCGCTGTAGGGGTTTGTTAGTGGAAAACTGATATAGAAATCTGTGGCCCCTTTCATTGCTCTTGCAGATGTGCTCTCATATAATGTCTACAATGATTTTTGACTCTCCACTTCCTTAGAAGAGTGGCTTGGTAAGTTTTGGTGCGTTCCACCTTCAGTTGTTTCATGTGTAAATTGAGCTTTCTTCATCAATTGTTTTTGTCAACCTAAAAGGTTGACATGAAAATCTAAGAACACCCTGTAGCATAGAACCGCCTTTAGCAGTAGACCCTTGAAGTAATTGTTTTCTTTATGACTTTATCACTCTGTCACATCATTGTGTAGGAATCTTGGCCCACACTTCTTTACTTTGCTTCAGTTCACTGAGATTTGCGAGACTTAAAGTGAGCCATTTCAGCTATCCTGTCGTAGATTTGCTGCTGTGCTTGGGATTATTGTTCTGTTGCAATTTGGACCAAGCTTTAGTTGTTGGACAGATGGTCTCACATTTGACTCTAGAAAACATTTCTATAAAGACGGGTCGACTCAATGACTTCAAGGTGCCCAGGTGCTGTGGATGACAACCAAGCGCAAATTTTTACCTCTCCACCGCCATCCTGACAGTTGGTGTGAGGTGTTTGTGTTGATATGCTGTGTTTGCCAAAAGTGATAATGTGAATAATGGCCAGTCATCTCTAGTTTGGTCTTGTCTGTCCAAAAGGACATTGTTCCAGAAGTCTTGTGGTTTGATCAGATGCAATTTTGCAACCATAAACCATTTTGGTGTGGCCTTACCCTGTGACTGACAAGTTGCTAATGTACAAATGTGCAGCATTTTTTGGTTTCTCAGTTGGAGCCAACTTTTGCTCATTATTCTTTTTTTTTCTCCAGCATTTTGATTAAAATCACCAAATTACATTTCCTAAAAAGCACACAAGAATAGAAAGAACCACAACAGAGAGACTCTAAAGACAGGAAGTGAAGCAGGTGTGATGGGCTATGATCCACAGTTTCACTGCAGCTTGGAGACTAGCATATTTAAATGATACTGGTGGTGGGGGGGGAATTGACTATTTTCAGTATTTAAAATGGAATTAAGCTTATCGCTCTCAAAGGAGTGTCTGACTAAATGTAAACTGACTAGGATTAAACCCGGAATAATGTTTGGGGTCTTTAGTACCTGAGCTAAAGTGCTGATTGTTGCCACAGGGCTTTTTCTGGTTATTCAGCTGATTAAACGTGATCAAGATCAGACTCCCCAGTGGCACAGCTCCATAAAGCAGCCTGCTTCCCCTCAGCTAATGGGTAGCATACGGCAGGTAGCAGGGTACGGCTAACAAAGATGGGGCAGCAGGTTTTACACGCTGTCAAACAGGAGCAGCGTGTTGTGTTCTCAGTCAAACCATGAATGTGTAAACCCTTACCCCCTGCCTGTCTGAAGCCTTTTGAGTGCTGGGGCTGCAACGCCACATGGGGAACACAGAGAGAGTGCAATTAAGCTTTATGAAATGCTGACAGGACTGCATCCTTGCAGCCAGGTGCTATATGTTATGTACTTTAACCTTTTTCAAAATATCCATCATGACTGTGCCCAAACACATGACATTTTTAAAAACCTACTGTTGGTTAATAAGAAAGACCAACTTAATGTGATTCTGGCTGTTGTTTGATCATATCGGGGGAGGATTACTCAAATTTAATGGGAGTAAACATAGAAGGAAAGCACACGTTGCAAAATTTAGCTCCAGTTAGATCTACGAGAGTCAAGGTTCCACGTCACAGCTCAAAGTGGACATCAACATCTTTTTCTGTGGCAGCAAGTTCATGACGGATTTCTCATTTATTTTCATTCTATAAACAGTCATTTTAATTTCTGATGATGAAAACTAATACAAAAAAGTAAGCCACATAAAGATTTGGATTGAAGCTTGTTGTGCAATAGAAGAGCCTCTCAGCTGTGATACAGACGCTGACTTTTTTTGGAGGAAATACCATGAACTACTGTATAGTCAAGTAGAGAGACTCTGAGCCAAAAAGATTAGGGATGGTAAGAAAAAACAGCAATGTCTGAGGTCTCCACGTCATGTGTTAAACTACAATGAGCACAGGGAGATGAGGGTGAGTTGGGAGTGGGTGGGGGAAACGGATGGACACAGTCTGATTGGCTCCAGCCGGTTGCCCATATTTAGATTAGCCTCATGTCCCTCCCTGGTTTGTGTTCAGCTGTGCTTTGGAATGAAATGTAAGATGTCTGGTTATGCTCTCTCTCTCTCTCTCCCTCTCCCCACATCACTGAAACTCACTAAAACTAGTTCACTGGCTTTGAAACGCACCTTACTCTGTCTTTTATTAGCTGTCTCTCCCCTGGATGAATTTACATGCTGACAGTTTTGGAAGTAAAGTCTTGTAATTTTTTCCTGGCTAATGATTTGTGCTGTAGATGGAAATCAGATCATATATTGATAACATTTAAGGATCTGTTTTAACTGGTAGTCCCAGAGGGTTAAATTATAAGATGGTTTCTGTCTTTGGCCTAAGCTCATAAAGAGGATGCAAGATGCTATACTTAAATTGGTCTCCTTTTTGGTGCGTAGCTCATATATGTTGGCCACCACGAACCGTCTCCTAAACCTGACATTTTGTGTCATTGTGGTAGCTTACCAAATTATCTTTTTTTTTTCTTTTCTGTCCACGTTTGCAAGCAAAAGTGGGGGGAAAAAAAGAAGGATAGGAGGTGCTTGTCTTTGCCTAACATGAAGCATCAACTCTTCATTTCCCAGGCCTGCCACATCAACAAAGGGAGTATACTTGGCTTAGGTGCAAAGAGGAGGAACAAAAAAAAAAGTCAGAGTCAAGACAAAAAAACAAAAATCTTAAAACTGACCCGAGGGGGGGAAGAAGGGAAGGAGGAGCAGTTCTGGCAGAACTGAATTTGATCAGTTTATGGTGATGGGGCATAACTATGTGCCTGTTTTACCCACTGACGCCATTTACTCATACTTCGCCCTCGTTTCTAGTGTCAGTTCTGCTTCGTTAATGATGCAGTACTACGCCATTTTAAAAAAAAATGTATATGAAAAGAAGGAATGTGAAGAGAAGAACAGATTATGCTTTGAAATATTCTCCTTAGTGCACGATCACTGAGCAAAGGAAACCTTAGTGAGGGAGAGTCTGAACAGAATGAATCATCTTTGCAATGCACCGAATATCTGGCTTCATTTAAAACAGATGGTCCTAGTTAAAGCACATTGTCTAACCCAGGAAAGAATTTGACGGTAGTTTAACAGAATATAATGCTCAGATGACATTTATTAAAATGTGATGTCACTAAATGCTAAGGTAAAAGAAACTTAAATGTTAGAATAAAAGTGGGTACGTGAGCTTCAGGTAATAGAATTACATCAGAGGCAAAACTTTTCATTAAGTTTAAAATGCTTGTGCTTAACCTGATAATGATGGTGGCCACCCACATTTATCCAAAGCTTCCTGCGCCTTCAGACTTTAATCACTGTTTTAAGCTGAGCCTTTAGGACTCTTTATTTTACATTGTGTTAAAACCTTTGTGTGACACCATAAAAATCTGGATCATGTAAATAAAAATCTTGAGATTACGAACTGGCATCTGTGGTATCAAGGAAGATATCATGCTAAGACTTTTAAAAGCTTTTCATCCATAGAGATCATAGATATGAGATTCTGGAGTGTGTAAAACAGAGCTGGACTCCTCTCAGTCCACTGCTGCTCTCACTCTCAACATGTCGAGACACTCGCAGTCTGCATTCCTCCTTTGCACAGTTTTCCTGGAGCTCAGCCGCTTTACAAGACACCATTACTGAATGCAATCTGCTTTCCCTATCATCTGCAGTAGAAAGATTGATGTAGTTTAATATCATATAATGCTGTTTCTTTGCTCTACTTGCAGTTGTAGAAGCACAGGCATGAATTACCAGTAAACAAATATTGTAGCTCAAGACTTTGTTTATACCTGATCTGTTTGTCTTTTTCTGCCGTATAAATCCTCACTCTTGACTTCGACAAACACATTTTGTAGTCTGGCTCTCTCTCGCACTCTCTCTCACTCTCTCTCTTCCTCTCTTTCTTTAATTTTGGTCCTGTCTCTACCTGTCTTGTGCATTACTAAAGTTCTTGATTTCTCTTTACTCCCCCTCCCGCTTCCCCTTTAACATCAGTGAGAGGAAGAGAAGCACCCAGTCAAAAAAAAAAAGTAGCCACCCTTGGGGCATCATGAGAGTTCACGAGGTAGCAGTGCAGACCAAGTGTCGGACTCCACCTTCTCCCACACATTAAACCAAAACTCCACCCGAAACTCTTTTACTTGTCCATAGGACTTTTTTGTAGGGAGACATACGCCACACCATGAAATCCTACAGTTTGTCTTTGCACTTCGAAGCAGGGCTGTCATTCTTCATGCAGTGTAGTTCTGGTCACGTGCAGAGGTTTTTATTGTGTCATTCACAGCAGTAAAGTTTAAGAAAAGATTATAGCCCTGCAGTACTCCTCCCACTTCTAACCAGGATTTTTTTTTTTTTTTAATTTCAGAACTTTTCTCTTGATATCATTGCTCTAGGGAAGTTCTTCTTTTTACATTTTAATGTCTAAATGTTACGTTCTACAAATGTATTTGAGAAAAGCAAAAGAATGATGACGGCAACAGGGGATAGCGTGGATAAATGAGGGAAACATCTTTTTGTTCTGTCCCACACATGAGTTCAATTCTTTAAGCATCTGGAAGCACTTACAGCTGCAGTGCTGGCTGCACTGTGCTCGGCTCTGCACTGTGACTTCAGCTTCGGAAACAAAACCTAAAGGAAGAAAACTGAAAACAGGCTCCAGGATTTTTGGTTAGTCGCACAAAAACATTCTATATACCAGTATAGATGCATTCATTGAAGTTATTCCATTATCTTCTATGCAAAGCACACTTTTTCACAGTAAAAAATAATTTATCCCAACGCTCAATTAAAACCAGCGTCCTAGCATATATTCACTAGCTCTGTGATTCTATTTAAGTGCACGCCTGTGCATCCTGAGACAGGCAGGGTTTCACATATCAATCAGTCAGTAGTGCAGTGCCAGGTAAAATGTTCTAAACAATAACAAATATAATCAGTGTTAAATTGGTTTTTTTTAGCTTGCACTAATATTTGTAACAATCATAGTTTCTAATGAGCTGTTCACATTCTCTGATTAAGCAGTCAAATTGCTGTAGGAAGAGGGCTATTTGATACTTGATCTGATTCTTCTGTGTCTCCTCGCGGATTGCTTGAGTGTGACAAAGTTATGTGAGGTGTGAGTGGAATCCTTTATGATGCTGACTGCTCCGTGTCTACAGCCCTCAAGACTAGATGTCCTGAATATGTGGCAGCATGGCACCAGTAATTTTCTCAGGAGCTCTCACTGTCTTTTCCAATTTATGTCAAGTTTATGGTGCCTCTGTGAAATATGGTCAGGGCTAGGATGGGGAGATCCACCTTCTTCAGCCTGCAGAGGGAGTGAAGGCGTTGTTGGGGCTTCAAGATGACGACTGTGTTGTCATCACTGGAGGTTTGCATGCATGTCAGATGAACTCCCAAGAACCGTCTCCACCTGAGAGTTCCAGATAGCCAGTGGGAGATGTTGCTGATAGCTAATCCTGCTAAAGGCAATTATAATCTCCTTGGTTTTGTAAAGTGTACCCTTTGAGATTTACCCGTGGGACACGTGGGGGAGCATCATCTAAACAATCAGCTGATGTTGGTTGGCATTGAGATCAGGCATGTTAATTATGCATGCAACATTTTCAAGATCGTAGGAACATATTGAACTTCAATATACACTCAACAAAAATATAAACGCAACACCTTTGTTTCTGCTCCGATTTTCCATGAGATGGACTTAAAGATCTAAAATTCATTCCAGATACACAATATTACCATTTCTCTCAAACATTGTTCACAAATCAGTCTAAATGTGTGATAGTGAGCACTTCTGCTTTGCTAAGATAATCCATCCCACCTCACAGGTGTGCCACATCAAGATGCTGATCTGACATCATGAGTAGTGCACAGGTGTACCTTATACTG
>VVHJ01033386.1:0-14106 GCA_015107715.1 Tylochromis polylepis | reverse complement strand
ATTAGTACATGAGAATATGAACATTATTTTAATCTAAATTCCATTTCAAATAAATGTATTTGAATCTAGTTTGAATCTATTATGTAGGACACAAGCTGCTGTAAAGATTCTTGTTTTATTTACCCTTTTCCTCACTCTCCCTCACCTCACCAGACTTACCTTGTTTCCCCCTTTACTTTCTCACCACTGATTGGCTCTGGAGTTTGTCCCTTAACTGAACTCACCTGGCACACATTATATAAGGACTGCACTCACTTCCAGCTCACTCTTTTCACTCCCACATGGGGAGGCAGCTGAGGTGAGTGTGATTTGGTCTCCTGAGTCTAAACCTTTATTCTGAAGTTGGTGACTTATAGTCCAACCTTGTTTTCGCTTTCAGAGTTTAGCAGTCCATGTGTGTCTCCCTTTAAGTTAAGCTATCACTGATAATAATGAAATAAACCGAGATATACTGCAACAGATTGATGGCTGTTTTATTTTGCATTCTGACTGGATGAGGCCATGATGATCATAATTTCAACCTTCCTATGAACCTCCTAATTAACAGTAATAAATGGCAATGTATGCCAACTATAATGCCATCAAGCACCTCTGTTATACATTTTCAGCCTTTTTTTGGTCATTTCTATACAGGCAGACATTTTTATTGAACAAACCTCATCCTTCCACTCCACTTTTTAACCCCCATAGACACCTTTCCAAGGAGATCAATAATGGCTTTTTCAGCAACCCACGTGAGCTATAATTCATTTCTGAGGAGATTAAGGCCTCAGTAACTCATCTCTGATGGAGCAGAAACTCGACCACCTCCATAACTCATTACTGAACGGGCCAGCAGTAACTCTGCAGCAAACCCCAGGCAGGGAGCGGCCAGGTCAATTACACGTGAAGCGCCCAAGACAGACACACAGGTAGCACAGGTCTGATGACCTGCAGCCACAACAGGTAAGACTAGACTGATCCCAACTCAACTAACACACTGATCTCTTACTCTGCTTGCAGGATGCTACCAGCTACCCATTCTGTTGGTGAGTCTTAAACAAAAACACGTCTCCTTTCCTCAGAGCAATCATACGCGCTGAGGAAAACGTACATCCATTATGTAACGATGCTTGATAATCTTTTACGCACCTCTCTGCTGGGAATACATGTGTCATGAGAAGGCGATTAACCCAAACACATTTAGCACAGCTAGCAGACAAAATGTGACGCTTCAGTATTTGCAGATGGCCTCAGATGGGAAAACGAAGCATATTACTTATATAAGCTTCATAATATCTTAACAGTGTTAATTGGGGGGGGGGTTGGGTTGAACCTAATCTGATCTGGCCTTGTGCCAAAATTTCAGTTTAAAAAGCAGGCCAGGCTACTGAATAATGCATAGACGCGAGCTGCATAATTCATCAACATTTTCCAGTATGGCAGAGCATATTTCACCAGACACTCCGGCCCAGTGCTGCGCCCCAGCTTTCACTCAAGTCCGCCACTGTCAAGCGGTGTCCCTCACTGCCTGTCAGAATAGTGTTTTAAATGACACGAATGTAGCTTCAGAGATGCTTGCGCATTTAATCCAATCATGCCTGATACAGACACAATGCTCTGCTCAGCTCAGAAATGAGACAGAAAGATAATAGCTACAAATTAACGGCAGTTATAGCAGAACACAATTATCCTCAGTTGGCGAACAACTTCCACTCCAAACAAGCCACACTTAGGACAGATCCTCTGGCTCATTCTGTGTTTTCATTATCTGAAAAACTGTCTGAATGTACAATGCAAATTAAAGTACTCTATTTTTGTGTTTGGTATCCCTGCCTCAAAAAAATGTCAGGAAACTGTCTGGGCTCATCCTTTAACAGCAAAGCCTCCATTTGTCATCCTCTACAGAAAGAAGGCTTGTCAAAGTGTTCTTGAGCTAAACACTAAACCCAATGCCCCCCAACCCCCCCTTATTTAACATCAATGAAATTCAGCCCAAAAAAACCCAAATCTTAACCCACATGCTTGAATCCAGCCAACAATAAGATGGCGGTGTAGTCAGGAAAGCATTACCGACAGAGCGTCGTCTGCCTGGGCGACCCCTGCGTCCCATGGCTGTCGTCGCTCTCCTAGGTGACCTGCACGCCCTATCTGCAGGTCTCGGGAGACCTGGCGTCTGTCATTCCCAGTGGGTCCATTTGCCACCGTGACGGAGTAGGTAGTAAGGCGAGCAAGCTTCTTACGGCCCAAGTGAGCAAGCGTGATAATCCCCTCTGTGTCTGCTCTGCAACTTCACCTGCTGCTAATCCATAACCTAATAATCCCACAGGTGCGACTGCAACACGCTCATACCCCTTAAAGTAATGTATGCAAATGCACACACTCTGACACTGCATTATGGACACACACACAAACAGGTGAAAGTAAATCTTTTAAAGCCAGAAAACACAAAAAAGACACACCAACATGCAGCTACTCCCATGCCCCTCTCTAAAGCCAGCTCACAGTCGTACCTACATGCATGCAGCAGTGTTCATGTACATGCTCTGTTCAGGCATGCCATATCTATGTGTGCATGTGCTGAGTTCTATGGCATGCAGATGCACTTGCTTAAAGACCCCATAAAGCTTTGTCTTCACCAGCATGAACTGCTACAGGTATGTCACCATTATCTACGAGCACATGCAGTGAGAGGGTCCTGTTCAGCATTCATCGCACTCCAGGCCCCGAGGAGCTACAGATGATCAGCCAACAACAGTGATAACGTGTCATAACCTTTTCTGCAAAGACCCTGAGATGCTCATGTGAGTAACTCAATGTTGTAGCTCTTGAGGGCCGGGGGTTGGGAGACACCTGCCCCTAGCCGTTGGCACATGCACCTTGGGACTCTGGACACAGATGGGAGCATCATCCAGTCTAATTCGATCAAACTCACTTTTGTCAAACCTGTCTGCGAGGCGGGCACGCATGGTAGCACCGGTGCCCTGGCCTGGGTCCTGCAGCTCAGGAGACTCCTGCCTAATGGCGGTCAACACTAACTGCTCTGTAGATCCCGAGAGAGAGGCCGAGGCGAGAGAAAACAATACACACACACACACACAAGACAACAAGTCAGTACACACAGACTGTACACAGCACATCCATGTGTCAGTGACTACCCAGATGTGTTTGTTATGTGCCTTTCACAGGAAGCATCAACAGTTGAGATGAGACTCATGCCAGCATATGATGGATGTAAGCCTGAACAGCTGCTCAGAAATCGCTTTGACCAAAACCCTCATAGCTTGCCCAGGAGTGCCTCCTTGTGGCTACTTCATGTAGATGCCTTGTTTCAACAGTTTACTGGGCCTCCCTGTTATCTCCTAAATGGTATCTTAGGTAGCTTGGCAGCCATGACAACCAGTCATTATCTTCCCTAAACAGATGTATTGTTGACAGTTGGCTGAGCTGCATGACTCACATCAAGTAAGCACATCAACGCCGGTAGAAAATGTGGCTTTGAACTGATATTCAAATGGAGCAGAATGCTTTTACGCAGCACTCACTACTGCACACATGCTTTCTATTTCTAAGACTACTTAGGATCCTCTTAAATACAGTGAGTTAAAGCGATGACTCTCTTTGCAAATGTGTGTAAATAAATGTGACAGACTGGCAGCTACAGACGTCATTGCCAGGCATGTGGCAGCTCGCTAATTGGAGCAAAGAATCAAGCGTTCAGGCTTCAAGAGATTACAGTAAAAGCACTGTGAGGAACCCAGGCGGAAACATGCACACACTGACTAGACTACCATCCTGTGCTTAAAGTATAAAAGCTTTAAAACAACTTTTAGACCCAAGAAATCAAAAAAGGCTGCAGGATGATATCTGAAAATCACAGCGTAAATAAGGTAACAAATTCATCATGAGATCATCTAATATTCAGTTTAAAATATATTTATATATATATAAATAATAAATGGGTGGTGGGGGGGGTCAACAAAAAAGGACCAATGTTACTTTCTTAACCATTTGACCTTCTGCTTGGAAAAAGTGTAAATGCATTTTTTTTTAAACAGCAAATAAATATGTGGAATAACTTCTGGCCTGAAGACAGCATGGCCCAGTTGGCGCTAACAATTTGCCCTGCTTTCTATTTCTGGAAGCTGCAAGAGGCATGCAGCCACATTCGCACACAGATACACACGCAACAGCAGAGCAGCCTGACAATATGTGCCGGTCACTATTAAAAGCCACTAGATGAGGCAAACACGTGCTCTTCTTTTCCAGGACAATCCAATCCAATCCAGCGTCCGCTTGCCATGTGTGAAATCATCTGATGCAGCAGGTTGTTGCAGCATCCTCACCTTCTGGCCAGCTTGTTAACTGATGAGGACATTTTCCTGCTAAAAACTGAGACAGTGCAGGTTCTGGCATGAACGAGGGTTCACTGAACATAAACAGCTCTGCTTCTTGTTGCATGAGGCAGATTCATGCGTGAGCAGACCGAAACATCCCTTTACTCAACACAAGCGTGTGAAACGCTTTAACCTGAACACGCTCTGGATGTGAATGGCCTTAAGGGTGAGGTAAAGGTGAGATAAGGAGCGCGCTCAAGAGGGTCACGTGGTTTTTAAGTCGGAGAGGTAATAGGCTGTTCTTGGACCGATCTGCAGGCGCTTGGGGTGAACATTTGTCACCTTATGTTGCTAATATTTCGCTTTCCGTCACAGCAAAAGAAGGTTAATACATTTTCTTTTTTTTTTTTCTGAGAGTCAGTCGCGGACACTATGATGCCGCACAAGAGCCACACAAATCTGTTACAGCATAATTATATAACACTATAACGAGGCCACCGGTCATATTTACACAGGGCAGTCAATATTTATTGATGAGGTCACACATTTAACCCGTGGAAGATAAATACTATTGAGGACATCAGGAATTCCTTCACCTGGCTCCTCCATAACGATGCCAGGCTATTCTAAATGGGACCTGAAGCAGGCACCTGCAGTCTGCTTGCTCTTTGCATTCCCATCCGGTGCCAAGAAATGAGCGAAGCTGGAGGATAAACACCGGCATGTCCCTCCGTGTGGATGCCGCAGTCCCGAATAAAACGGTTCCCCGTTATTATGCCAAGCACATATCAAATACGCACGATTTTCTACACAGGCCGCTGTATGCAGAAAAAAAGGACAGGCCCGCTAGTGGGATTCACTTCACAGTGATGGGTGACAGCAGAGAGCGGCGGGCGGACCCCCGGTCGTGCAAAGATTAAATAACACGTTTCTTCGTGCTGCTTACCTCCTTCGCTGTGGATCTTCTTGGCTCTCCGGTTGAAATACATCTTGCGAGCGGTGAACGAGAGTCGGTGCGGCTGGAACGAGGAGGCCGGAGAGGTGGCATGCTCATGGAGAGGGGAGCAGGGGAGCGACGCTCTGCATGGGCCCGGGCTGCGGTCGCCTCTGCCGCCGATGCTGCTGCCGCTCCTCAGCGATCGTCATTTCTCGGTCAAGCCGCGGAGATGTGCTGTAAAGGACAGCCTGCTCCAGCGTCGAGCCAGACAGAGTAGACACAAGAGGTACTTCCGGTCAGTGTTTTCAAAATAAAACTAAGACTAGAATAAACTCGTGCCATGGATTCATGACATCTGCTCGTCAATTAAGGCTTAAGTTTGGGGTTAAACGGTGACGTGCCTCTGCTTTCAGCAGTCCAATTTTATTTATAAAGCATATTTAAATGTACAAAATCCTGTATAGAAGAAAAAAGGGTTATTTAACGCTATAAAGCCGAGTGTATCATATTTAATCCACGAGTTTTTGGGACGTCATCAGTGTGATTTTTTTCCCCTCCTGAAAAACCGAAATAAATTATACAATAAGTTTTTGAGCAATAAAATGAAAAATAAAAATAAATATGATACAAATTAATATTTAATTAATTTTTTTTCCAATTTAATCAGATGGTTCAATAAACATTCCATTTCCAATATATATATATATATATATATATATATATATATATATATATATATATATATATATATATATATAATTTCATGGCAATTATTTTATTCCTCGGGCTTTAAAAGGATAGAAAATAAATTAATAAAAAAAATGTTAAAGTAAAGAACAAAAAACAGCGCAAATACTAATAACTTTCACCCTACATAAGCTGCTAATAGCAAAATATAGTTTCAAGTTTCAAAGCTTTATTGTCATATAGATATAATGAAATTCTTCTATCTATACATATATATGTGTGTGTGTGTGTGTGTTCACAAAATATAATACACACAAAACACTTCAAATTATTTAAACCATTCTTATCACTATATTTTATTTTAAAAGCCAGGTTTCAGTGAACTCTTAATAAGCTCATACGTTGAAGGAAAAGTTTTTGAAGGAGACATTTTTGCTCGTATTCCGTTTGGCTTTACCACACTGCTTCAGACGAGCCACGGGAGCGCGCATGGGTTGAGGATAAGATGCGTAAGCACTCTAGAGGCTCAGTGTGAGATAAATACATAAAGATACAGCCAGAAACATTATACTGAACAAACAGCTAAGTTTTTTAGAAGATTTCTCTTGTTTTCTCTTGTTGTTAAAAACTCTTAGGAACTTTGTTTCCTCTTTTTTTTAAAGTTTATATATTGTTATACAACAGTTTGTGCTTTTATCGCTTAGGTCAAATAAAAGTGCTGAGTGGAAGTTTAGATTTAACAAGGTCCTTAAAAATAGGTCCGATTATTGATAGCCAGTGCTGCTGTTTACATCTGCCACTCGTGTAACATTCACTCACACACACAGAGGGCCACGTTTCCCGGAGGACTGAGGGTCGTTCTGGCCTGCTTATGAACCTCGAAGAAGCGCACGTCACGGAGACAGACTCTCTGCGTCTCCATGGCACGCTGGTGCGCAAAGACGCGCATAAATAAGCGCGTGTAATCTCTCTTTCGCTTTCTGTCGCTGAGGCAACCAGGTAAACAGGTCTATCAGACAAAATGAAAATACGGAGGAGAGAAGCAGGTAATAGAAAAATAAATACGATGAAATAAAATTTAAAAATAGCTACAACTTGAAAATAACTGGCAATAAAATATAAGGTTTTACATCGATGTAGCTCACGATCAGTTTCGCTGAATGTGCATGTGAAATGTGATACTTCAGCTTGATGTTTCATTGTAAAAATATTGGGAAGTTTGAGCTTATTGTATATGACTGTTTAATAATTGTATGCAAAATTTCTTATAGATACGTGTGTATTCATAGTAATTTTAATGACATAGCTTTCAAAACTGAGAATTAACAATGTTCAAAACTTAGTTTTTCATATGTTAATACAGCTTATTTCAGTAACTGTTCTTTTTGCATGTTTTTTTTAAGTTGCTCTCCTCCTTACACTTGTTAGATCACAATAAAATTAAAGTGAATTCTTTTGGTGGTGGTTTGATTTAAAGTGTGATGATAATCTATTATATCCCCTAAAGAGTGGCATGGGATGATGTCCTGGTCTGGATCACTGCACAAACACAATTTTAACCATATACATCCATACAGCAGAAATTCCAGCATAACAAAGCAGTATTTTATTACACTGTTAAGGAGCAGAGAAGAAAACTGTCTTCATTTTATTACATAGTAACATGTTCATCATAGCCGTTTCATTTACTCTCATCACATTGTAACATTTCATATTTCAGAGGTTGATTTCCATCTTATTAAATACAAACAGAATAAATAGTTACTCCTGAACTGCCCACAACTTTCTCTAAGGTGAACATGCACCAGAGAGAAGCCTTCTGAGAACCAGGTTTTATTGGTACACTGGACCTTTCTCCCCCTCACACACACAATTATACCAAACACACACACGCCCACATACTTACCACACGCTCACACATTCTTACAGACTAAACTGCACAAATCCTGCAGTTTTGTTAGTGATGTGTTAACTGCACAGGCAGAGTAGCTCTTGTGCAATCACTGATGTACAAAGTGACACTGGTGGGAACATGCTGACTGGGTGGCTCAGCTAAATAGCCTGCCTGTTTTACACTAGAAATGCAACATTTGTCCATGTTATGTAAAAACAAACAAAGAGCAAAGAGAAATATATTACTAGCATGGCCTTATTCACATGTGTGCACTTGCAATGGAACTTAAACAGCTAGCTACCATTGCACAGACCCAGTCAGGGGGGAAAAAAAAAAAAATGAGTTAACAGATTCTCATTAGCTGAAAATTTCTGGAGAAGTTCAGCATCGAAAAAACATTTTTCTTGCACCCATCTCATGAATAAAGACTTATGAGTTAGCCGGAGAACTGCAAAAACTGAAAATCAATTTCTTTCTTTCTTTCTTTTTCTTTTTTTTATTCCATGTGAGAGGCTAACTACGCAACCTCATGACAACGGTCCTGTCAGGTGTGGGCCTAAAAACAGGAACCAAGAGCAAACATCAATTTCTTAACAAGACTTTAAGTGGAGATGATATTCAGGTGTTACAATGTAAACAACAATGAACAGCAAAACAAACAATACTGTTTTTTTTCCCCCTCTGCATTGCACAACTCATACTGACAAGTCTTAATTCCTGATTATCACATTTTGCATTTCATTGAAACTGTGCTGCTCATATGGCTAATGTTAACGGTTTCAAAGTGGCTGTTTTTAGCAGGTTACTTTAATGGATGACGTCTATTTCATGACTATATAGGACTTAAGGGCTTAAACAAATACTACTAGATGGACAGAGTATCATTTCAAAATTAAAGACATTCCTCATTTATACTCAAGAAAGCATACAACTCTTAACCAATTGTAATGGGACACTTTAAAATGGATGTTGAAAAATGAAGCTAAAATAAGCTAAGCTTCCTGCTTCCATTCGGAATAAATCGCATGTGAAGAGCAGCTTTCTTCAAAACCCTTAAATATAAGCAGTGGTGAGTTATTTACAGCCTATACTGGAAGAGAAATCGAGCCTAGAAGTGATTTGTATAGTCCTGCCGTGACAAAGACGTTGTCGCGTGTCAGACATCAAAGATTTAAAATGAGACTATTCAGCAGCAGCTACAGGAGCTCCTTAATAAGCATTAATGCCTTCTATAGACACGAGTTTCTGAAGCGTCATCGCAGAGTCAAGCGAACTAAGTCACAGGAAGAAGAAAATAAAATAATGAGTTGTTGAAAACCAAAGGTCTAAAAAAATAAAGTTTTGTTTATTCTCTGCATTTATAGTTTCTTATTCCACACTTTTGGTTCAACCTTCTTCAGCACAATGAGCAATCAAAGAAATTAAACCATGAAAGCGCTATGTACATGCAAAGCCCACTTGGATCTGCTCAGTTCAGGGAGCCAGGAGTGGGACAGTTGTGTTTGTGAGCAAATAGGTCAGTCATGATGCACTGAAAGTATAGGCTGCCTGCAGATGGGGCAGGTGTTATTTTCAGAGAGCCAGCGGTCGATGCAGTGGACATGGAATTCGTGAGAGCAGGGCAGGCGGCGCAGCTTGTTGCCTTGGACATACTCGTTTATGCAGACGCTGCAGGCTCGACCAATCTCCCCCTCCAGGCTGGCCTGACCATACGTACGCGTTGATAGATTGTCAATCTGCTCTTTGGTCAGGCCCCTCGGATGTTCGTCATCCTCTTCATCATTGAGCAGGAAGAAATGCGCCAGCCGCAAGATGGGTAGAGTACCATTCTCTACTAGGTTGTTGGTGTCTCTGCTGGTAGCCCGTCCATCTGTGGTGCTCACTACTCCTCCGAGCCTGGCCTGCCCATTCTGGTCCTCATCACTTCCCACCAGCCCCACCCTCTCCTGAACTACCCCACCTGTACTAACCTGGGCAGGTGCACTCTCATTTGTAGTCAGGCGACTGCCCGGGCTGTTGTTACTGTTTGTACCACTGGGATCTGAATGGTTAGGTGCAACAGTTTCAGAATCGGCCTCTGTCTCCATTAGGGAGCTAAGCTCTCCAAATCCAGTCATGATCTGGCGCAAGATTGAACGTAGGGCAGTGGAGTTGGGTTCACCCAGGCCTGTCTCACTGATACGCCTCAGAGGAATCCGAATAGTGCTGACGTAGGTGCGAATCCCAGCTCGCTCAGAGCGAGAGATGGTGCGTCGAAATCCACCGCTGTCGCTTTCAAATGTCACAGTATTTTCAGCAACACGAGCACGAGATCGTGTTCTGCTGGCGATGCTGTCTCTATCGCGGTTTTCACCAGGTCGAATCCTTCTCACCTGCAGGTCCAACATGATGGTCGGATGTCGTCGCACTGCTGAACTTCCTGCTCCTATTACTTGCGATTCACTTTCACGTTCAACCATCTCTACAGCTGGCTCTGTTGGAACAACGGACTCTGACACGGCCTCTCCAGTCTCCATTGACACAGAGGCTGTGCCACTGCCTGATTCAGCAGTATTAATGGATGAGCTGCTGGAGTCACTGCTGGATGGCAGTGTGGTACTAGCAGCACTAACTCTGTGTAAAGGGGAACGACTTCGCCTTGACATGCGAGATGAAAGCCCACTTCCATACGCAGCTCTGCGTGCGCGACCATGAGATCGAGTCCTACTGCCACGGGAGTCGTGTCCCGCTGCTGGAGCCTGTGTCGCAGACTGGGATGACACCCGGGGGCAGTCTATAGAAGCAGGCGCATCATTATGCCCCTGCTCTCCTTCTACATTCAAGGCTTGCTGTTGCACAGGTATAGTTTGATCAGGAGGAGGGTTTGGAACATTGGGAGGAGGTGCTAAAGAGTGCAAAGTGCCACCTCTCCTTTGAGTAGCAGCTGAGGAAGCCACTGGTGGAGGAAGTGCAGGGGGGCTCATAGAAAGTGTGGTAGTGCTGCTGCGTGTACGCCGTGTCTGCACCCGCCTACTGATGGCTGGGCGGGGGGTAGGGTACGGGGCAGGCCTTGGCGTGGTTGAAGGGCGAGAGGTTGAAAAGGAGGAAGCAGTTCGTATTGAGGGTGATGTGTTTGGGGCAGTCACTGGTGGGTCTGAGGCGTCCACAGTCTCATTATGCTCCCCTGGCTCTGGCTGGTCATGGTTGATGTTGATCTCCAGGCTAAAGCGGAATTCTCCACTGTTAGGGTTGGTCCGGCTGACAGCACGCCATGTCTGATTGCCACTCTGTCCGCTGCGAGTAGCATTACCAGTGCGTCTGAAAGTATTCAGCCACTCCAGTAATGAGTCACCATTAGAAGTTTCTGCTCCAGGTTCTGTGCTTCCTGTAGGAAGAAGAAAAAAAAAAAAAAGGGTTAACAAATATTCATCTACTCTCTTTCACAGGTAGTTTCTAACAGAAACCTTGCTCGTGTTCACTTGCAACAACATGAAAGCCATTTTAAACTATTCAAAACCAGTACTTAGACTGCATTTACTGTCAGGCTAAAACATAAATACAAACAGAGTTCAACAAAGCACATTGTTGTGTTTGGCACCAGCTTAGGCAAGGTTTAAAATGAATACAAGACCTTCACAGAACATATTGTGAAACCTTTTTTTTCTCATCCTTTTTTTTGCTGTCAAAGTCAAGTCCTTAAAGATTATTTATTTTTTGTTGTTTTTTTAAAATCAAAAATTAAGTAACTTTTGGCTGTTCCATAATTTCCTAAAGCTGCGTACACACTGGAAATGATTCGTTCATTGGACATTGCTTTGAAGCTGATGGCCAGTCACTTGTGGACATTCTAAACTCCAGTTCCCTAGGTAACCCCCTAATAAGTTTACTACCAGGTCATATGTCAATCATGGGTAGTCTTCATTCTCATTACTAGTCTGTTCATTTACTCCCCCGGAAGTTGACAAAGGTTTATCACAAGTGACGCCCACTTCCTGTCTCCAGCGGTCATTTTGTCTATATTCACTTGAATTTCGATGACTTTCTACCGTCTCTAGTCGCCACGTTACTGTGAATTGCTTCCAGTGTGTACGCAGCTTTAGGGGTCGCCACAGCGGATGGATCCCTAACGACCCCAGTACACCCACTTCGTTTGTGACTTCACACGTCACATAACCACTTCTATTTATTCTCATTGGACAGGCGCAGGTAGCTGCTGCAGTATTCTACTGAATGATAGGTGTCGCCACTCAGACAATACCACCACATTAGTGCTGATATAGGAAGAGAAGTAGTCAGAACTGGAAGTAAAGACATTTGAAATAAATCCAGAGCAATATTTTTTTTTTATCCAAAAAATCTTTTCACACTGCTGCAGCATCTCCCCAAGTATAATCTGTGAATCTCTGAGCTTCTCTACTGATACATCATTAAAACTGCAGTGAGAACTGACATGATCGTAAACTCTTGTCTTCAACCCTGCTGCGGTGCCAGCAGCACAATCTGCCAAGTTACAAAAGTCAGGAGGTGCATGACCAGCCAAAATGACAGCTAACAGTGAACAGCTAGGTCTGTTTCTCACCTCAGAATCAAACCAAGGATCTTTTGCATGTAAGGTGAATGTTTTACCAGTATACCACAGAGCCATTTAACTCAATAGTGACTTTGGGGTTTAAACAAAACAAAAAAACAAAACATCACAGAAGCCAGATTTGGAAAGATCAAAGGAAGATGTCCTTCCTACCTGCTCCTCGTCTCCCTCCAGCACCTCTCTCCTCTCCCTCACCGCTGCTGCTCTGCTGTTCTCCAGACTCCAAAGTCTGTGAGCGCTGTTCAGTAGAGGGCTGAGATGACAAACGCTCTTTTGCTCCATCCAGACGCTGGCGGAGCTCTTCAGCAGTCACTTCCCCTGTAAAACAAAGATTTCACGGGCTTTGTGTTTTTTGTCCAGTAAAAATAAATGTGGGTATAGTTACAACAACACAGTGCAAAAACATCAAGTGCCCCTCCATACCAGGAGTGCCCAGCAGGTTGCCATCTCTCATTAGACGGTACTCCTCTTCACTCAGTTCATTAATGAAGTGATAGTACGCCTCCTCCCTTCGAAGACGCTCTGCCTGCCTCCGCCGTTCATCTCCCCCACCAGGAGGGTCCATCACCATGTAAAGTGCTGGCAGACAAATAAGCAAGAGTCAGTCACGGATGATGTGTCACTTAAAGTTACCCTCTGTAGATATTTGTCTTTCTAATATGTTGCGGATGAACAAGTCATGTGGCAGCTAATGGTTATCTGACTCGATTATGGACAGGCAAAGATCAAACTGTTATATAGCGAGCTGTTACTATAATAAATAGCAGCGCAAAACAATGCAAATATGAGCTGTTTGCTCAACGTTGTCTTTGAGTGACTCCCTCTACCCAAGGGCAACAGTTAAATCAACGCCATCCATTTTCTGTCGAAAGACTCGCAGCAAAAGAATGGAAATGGCTACGTTAATCTTGCTAACGTTTAGCCTAGAGGCTAGCGTCGAAAATTGATCAAATTTAATATCTATGCACATGCTCAGTTAAATCCCTACCACGGTAAATCTAAGGGGCAGTGTAGCAATAAAGCAGTCATCACGAAACCTAACATTAACGCAGTGACAACAGTATCCACGGAAGGCCATGTTGAAGGCAGCGGAATAAAGCAACAAAACTGGCGTTGTCATCCTGGTTAGCCACCAATCAGCGGCATAATCTCAAAGACGGACACGCCAGGCGTCCAATCAGCGCTGAACACAGGCGGGACGTGATACACCGAAAGGGAGGCTTCCTTCATGTAAACGCAGGACAAACAGTGAAAGACAAAGGATCTCGTTAGCGCTATTAGAGAATTACAAAATCAAGATGTTGACACATAGTAGTGATTAACGACAACACTGGCTCAACATTACAATCAGAATTGTGGACATTTAAAGAGTCATTTAAGTGCGCAATGCTTCAATTGCTAACTCAGCGCTAGCTCGTTAGCACAACCAGCGTTAGCGACTATCACCTAGCTCCGCTAGCCGACCCACCAGCGAGCTTGCGAGGCTCATTAACTTATCATAAATTATTACGACAGAGCATTTTCTCAAGCAGTGGGTGTACACGGAACCTATCACTTAACCCTAACACACTTTTATAAGAGATGACAGTGGCATGTAAAAGAATTTCGTACCTGACGAGGCAGCTGTAATATGGACGGTTCGCTTTGCTCCCTCTGCTCTCTCAAATCAAGATGGGACCAGCGGTGCTACACTGCAGCGTCCGTC
>VVHJ01033381.1:40673-53680 GCA_015107715.1 Tylochromis polylepis | reverse complement strand
TGTGGCAGGTACAGCTGACACTCAGGCGCAGACTGTGGAAGACTTCAGGCAAGTTTCCTCTGTGTGTGTGTGTGTGTGTGTGTGTGTGAGAGAGTGTGTGTGTGTGTGTGTGTGTCTGAGCATGCTTCTGCAGGCCGTGTCCTGACAGATTAACTGTGGCACACATCACATTTATTTATATTCATTGATAGTGACACTGGAATGTTGAGATTATAGTAAACATGAGGCCAAAGTGTGGTGAGTTTTTGCAGAATGATGTCACAGAATTATTATCATTATTGTTTCTGTGCCACAAATTTGCAAACCAGTTGTTACAAGTTAAACAATCAACTCATTGAGTTTTTAAGGAGTTTTTTTGTATCAACACCCTAAATTTTGAAAAGTTTCATTACAGACATTTCATGTTTTTGTAAATTATATAATCACTCATTTATGGAGTGAAACTTCTTTCTGTTAAACCTTTCTGTTAAGGGTAATATATTTTTACCCGAATGACCTTTGTGTCTCTCCTGACAGCTGGATGTTTCTTCTTTTCTGTGGATGATTTTCTGAGGTGAAGCCTCGCAATTAAACCGTATCAACTGACACTGATGAATCAATGACCTCGACGATATTGCCATAATCGTATACTCTTCCTCACATCCAGTTGGTAACTCTCACAGAAGCCATGTTATTGAAGTTGCTTTGGCCTTGTCACAGTGCATCTGCAAGCCACTTGGCGACCCACCTCCACCCCACTGCACCTTTCTTGCTGCGTCAGACTCAATAATTAGTGACGTATCTGTTGTCATTGATGCCTGGGCTGTTCTTATTTGCTGGTCCTACTGCTGCTCTGGCTTCAGAAGTATTGCAGCAGAGCCATAACACCAAATATCGAGGTTGTAGTAACACTGATTTAAATAAGGTTTAGAGTAAGGTGAAATATTTAAAAAAGAAAAATGGGAAATAATGGAGGCAACAGTGACTTGTTTTGTATTTGGTCATAGCAAAATGTAGATTAGTTCTCAGGGGGATCTTTTTTTTATAGAAGCACAAAAATTAAGCTGATGATAAGAAGTTCAATGAAGATGAATTTAATGATAACACTATTAGATGCTGAGCATTGTAAAAAGAAATCAGTCCCCCTGCATTAGGAAGAGGTTTCATACATAGTGGTATGCTTAAATGTTTTGATATATAAAATATAGTAATGTTGTAGATCAGGGGTGGGGAACTCCAGGCTTCAAGGGCCGGTGTCTTGCAGGTTTTAGATGTGTCCTTGATCCAACACAGCTGATTTAAATGGCTAAATTACCTCCTCAACATGTCTTGAAGTTCTCCAGAGGCCTGGTAATGAACTAATCATTTGATTCAGGTGTGTTGACCCAGGGTGATATCTAAAACCTACCGGACACCGGCCTTTGAGGCCTGGAGTTCCCTACCCCTGTTGTAGATTATGTGATGTGTCCTTTATTTAGGATGAAGAGAGGTGACTGTATCCTCACCACATCTTACACTCTTGGATTTGTTTGGCATATAAAGTAGAAACTTCGGGATCTAGACGTGTTATACTCCATTAAAATCCATTACTCAGTATTGCATGTAACTGGATCCTGGCCCAGTATACACTCTGGCTGAGAGACAGGGTTTATTCTGGAGGTCTCTAGTCTATTAAAGAGCCAATTAGAGCTACAAAGACAAACACAGCCTCACATTTATATTTATATGAGTGATTTAGGTTTTATTTAATTGTCTGCATGTCTTTGACTGGCCCAGGTGCTGGGAAACAACATTATCAGTTTGTCTGCTGTTACTGCTGGCTTGTAGTGCCATTTATTTTAACTTAATATTTTTTAAGTAATTTAGTAAAACTTTCCTGAATATGAATCAAAATGAGTGACTTTATGAAACTAAAATAGGCCTGTGCTGTGGAACTGATTTGCAGACGATGTCACATAATGTTGAAAGACGGTCAAGGCTTTGTATTGTAGTGAAACATTGACTGAAAGGATTCATGTCGATGTGATCTGCTGTTGCATTCACAGTCTGTCGGTTGTGACACAAGTGAGTAGGAGATGAGTGCTTGCAAGAGTTATTATATAACGCCCTTTTCGAACAGGGTGCACATCATCACTTGGAATGTGGGTTCAGCCACACCACCCGATGACATCACTTCTCTGCTCGGGCTGAATGTGGGTGACGGAAACACAGACATGTACATCATCGGGTGAGTGTTTTGCCTCTGCTATCTCGTTTGTTCAGCGTTAAAGCCGATTCGCCTGTTTATGTGCACATCAGCACTGCAGACAATGCCTCTAATGAGCAGTCAGGCCCAGATTTGAATGTCTCTCTCCCTATGGAAAAAAACAAAAGCGCTTTGATTACATTATCAAAGCATGCTCTCATTAGCTCGTTTTCCTTGTCTGTCTGCTCTTGACTCTTTTACCCTGCTCTGTGTCTTCTTTTTTTTTTTCCTTCAAGGCTGCAGGAAGTGAACTCAATGATTAACAAAAGACTGAAAGACGCCCTCTTCACAGACCAGTGGAGCGACGTCTGCATGGAGAGACTCAGCCCCTTTGGTTATGTGCTGGTCAGTAATGGCTTCTGTTGTAAACACATATGCACACTCTTATGGTAAAGTCCTCAACAGCTTTGATGTATCGTGGGATTCCTGACGAGCTCACCGCTTCTTACTCTCTCAGCTCATTTTGTTCCCTGAGCAACGGATGGAGTGATAATTTGCTAGAAGCGTGTTATGTCAGCGAATCTGTTATCTTATCCTGTCTGCCAGGCTGCTAATGTTGAGCTCTTACTGACTGTCGGTCTCCCTTTTTGAACCTTCAGACCTGTGCCCCTCTTTCTCTGTCTTTCTGTATCATTATAGCTACATATACCGATTGTAGGTATACTAATATAGAAGATAGTACTTACCCCTATCTTAAGAACTCCAGTAGGTTTCATGTGTAACAAAGAGTTAAGAAAATACAGATTAGTTTTATTAAATTTGCTAAAATGATCATCAACATTTATTTTCCATCATGTTTCATTCCGGTATGCTCATACACACAGTCCCACACACCAGTGCACACTCTTCAGTCTCTCCTTATAGACAGCGTAGCTCACATAGGAAAGTCAGTCTGAGTACAAGTAGAAAAAAATCCATGTAAAGTCCATAAAATCCAGAGATAAGAGTAATGCAAATCCACAGTTTATGATGAAAAAGATGGTGTCTTTGATGATGAGAAGAAATTCCCCAGCAGCAGGAAAAAAAAAAGAGAGACTCATCGTTGGATGATCCTCTCTGATCTTCAGTAAGTTCAGCCCACTGTTATTTCCGCAGGTCGCTTAATTTAGCAGCTTGTCCTCAGTCTCCTGAAGCCCCTTTTGCAGTATTTCCACCTTTATTTTTTTTAACTCCTCTTCCTGGCATTCACCACAAAATAAAATGTACTACTATTATAGCTCATAGACGAGATGTAATGATGCTATAAAGATTAATCATAGTTAACCAGTGTTTTGATAGGAAAACAAAAGTCAAGAAAGGGGATTCTTATATGGAATAAATGTTATGCACATATTTCTAATATATATTTAATTGTTTCAAAATCAAATAAGACATTAAAGGAATAAAAACATTATTGTCAGATAAAAAAATAAAACCTTTTGATTTCATTTGTACTGTTTGTTTGTGTTTAAACGCTGTGGTTGGTGTTTGTCTGGCTGTGTCTGCAACAATGCTTGGCTCAGTTGACATGGTGAGCCAGGCCGCGTGAATCAGCTGTCGAGTTGAAAGAGCTAGACAAATGTCTCCCAGGGTGCTGTTTTATTTTTGGATCTTGTTGTTGTCAGTGTTGATGGGCCTCTGACAGTGAGACTGATGCTGTCCTCGGGCTGTCTTGCGGTCCTGCTACGTTAGTTTAAACCTTGTTAAAAATCATCGCGATGTGAGTGTTTCTAGTAGAAATCAATGCTGTGAACAGGTTGGGGGGTGGGGGCGGTGCAAGGTGGGGTTTGTCAGGCATTCAAGTAAAGTGAGATGCACAGTTGTGGCAGTAGGAAGCTGTTTAGTCATGACATGGTGGAAAGAAACGTAGTAACGAGGCACCCCATCTGTACTTTCTGCTTTGAGATACTCTGCTCGCTGTGACTCATTGTTGGGTTCAAACTGACTGCTACAAGCACAAGAAAGCTTACAACACATTTTTTTCTGGCCCTTCACTGCACGGTTTCTGCTGATGTTCCCCGTAATTCCTGTACAAGTAAGTTACAATGTAAGTGCACTGAATAGCAAAGGCAGTCTGGCCTTTCTGGCCTTTCTAATTGCAACATGGTTTAATCCACTAAATGCAAGACTTTCTTTTAAAGCAGATTTATTACTGTAGTCAGCTAATTTTAACTGTAAGCTGTTAATATGTTCACACTGTGCAGTGAACACAGCGGGAACATGATTATGTTTCTGTGTCCATCTCTGTTAGAGACAATAAAGAATGCACTGAACTTCTTCCAAGTAACATCACACTCACAGCTCATTTCTTTAGTCATGTGTGTGCTGTACAAGGTCAAACATACGCTGCCGGATTCATGGCCCCTCTCTGTCTCTCTCTCTGTCTCGCACACATTTGTCTTTGGGCTTTAATGTCTTTTCTGTGCTTGGTCAAAATGTGGCTTGGCAGCCTTCAGCAGATTTCTGTTTTTTTCTTTGTTTAATTATATTGATGGGAATTTCTGTTCATCCACAGTGTATGCAGGCCAAGGTACCCTCTCCTCAGACTTTACCCAAGTGCACACAGACCCACTTGCTATGTGTCCTCACACAAATCACAAAAAAAGAAGTTGGTCCACTTTACGGTTCACTAGAATCCATTATGCAACAGCCAGTTAGTGTGCAAGCAAGAGGATCTCCTGTCACGTGGAGATCTATGCCTCCATTTCCACAAGCGGGGCATTTCAGACTGGGTGTGATTGTGCTTCTTCAGACTATGGATGGGGGTTGGGATGTGTGGACAACTGGAGAAGGCAGTGGGGAGGAGGCATGAACATGGGAAGGATTGACATCTCATGTCACATAACTGACTGTCTTGTACTGAACAAAAATGGCACCAGAGGTGCACTAATGTCAAATCCTGCATATTATCATGAAGTGTTTGGTAGGATGTTGAAGGACTTGGAGAATAGAAAGGGGCGAGTATCAAAGGTTTTAGTGGTTTTAACCTCCGCAAGTATAGATGCTGTAGCAAAAGCTGCCCGGGGCTTCATGTGAAGTAGTTGTTGAACTAGACCACATGTTACTGCAGGCCAAAATGGAAATGCAAGTTGGTAAAAAGAGGACGAGTGCGAGGGATGCCAGCAGATTTTATATTCATGCTGTAAGCCTGATGTGCAAGTGAACTTTACAGCTGCTCTCCTTAGCGAATTATGCAAAGCGGGTCCTCATAAGTCTGCTGTCTATTTACATTATCTCGTCTAATTCTCCATGCCTTTCTCTGCTCTAGGTTACATCCCAGCGGATGCAAGGGGTGTTACTGCTGGTTTTTGCCAAATATTTCCATCTCCCCTTCCTGCGTGGAGTCCAGACTGAGACCACTCGCACAGGCTTGGGGGGTTACTGGGTGAGATGGCTACTGACACTTTGTTGTGACCAGCACTGTGTTATGGAAACTTCCCACATGAAAACAAAGCACTACAGAGAAGTGTACTATATCTCTGGTTTATTTTTAGGCTGGTATCTCTGTCCTGCGTACCCTCATATAGATATGGGACACACCAAATATTTGTTAGTCAGATGTGACTTCATCCAGTTTTATGTAAATAAAGAGATAGATGCTGATATCTCGCAGCAAGCTGTTATTAACATTTGGAAAAGTGAAGCATAAAAAAATGAACCAAAGGCAAACTGCTGACTGGAGTGATATTCCAATCCAATAATTTTGTAATGTGATTTAAGCTTGAAAATTAAAATGTGCTTTCACCAAAAAGCAACTGCTTTGCAGCGATTTTGTCGACAAGCACAGTTTTATTTAGAAAGGAGGTTAGTTGCATCATTTCTACACACACTTTTTTTTATTAAGTAAAATTCTTCTTTTTTAAACTCAAATGACATCCACGTGCACTGCGGGTTTTATAATGCACCATCTTTGGTGATTTTGTGGGTCAGAACAGTGGGAAGTTATGTGCTAACTCATCTTGGCCCCACCTCTGTGCTCTCTGCTGTTATCATTAAATATTGATATTGTTCCTCAGTATTCCTTAATGACTGAACTTCCTGTTTGTGGCTGAGACACATATTCAATACAGTGGAAAAACCCAGCATACAAATTACCGTCTTTATTGGCTTTTTAATCACTAATAACATACATTGAATTAATTTGTTTCCATTTAACTTCTCTTCTGCTTGCTCCATGCTACAGGGGAATAAAGGTGGAGTGAGTGCCCGCATGTCAGTGTACGGTCACACCATCTGCTTTCTCAACTGCCACCTCCCGGCTCACATGGAAAACTCAGATCAGCGGATGGAGGACTTTGAGAGCATCCTGCAGCAGCAGCAGTTTGAGGGCCAGGCTGCCACTGGGGTTCTTGACCATGAGTATGTCAGTTCACAGAAACACAGAAACTTTAGGTTAAAGTACAAGCTATGACAAAAAGTCAGACGCTACTTATTCGCTCTATTACATCAGTCCATTAGGGCTGGAACAGTTGCAGAACCCCAGAGTTTGACTTTGAAATGGCGGGATCAACTTCACCACTCTGCAGATGGAAACGGGGAATCGCACAGAGCACACATTAGTGAGGACATGCAACATTATGGATGAGCTAACGAGAAATATCTCTGTGTCTGTCAGTTGCATTATAGTTCCCTTTGCACCTCCTCCAAACCAGCGTGTTTTCTTCTCAGCAGACACATTCTCAGTATTTTCTCTTGGAAGTCTAAATGCTTATGGTTATGTTGTGATTCTAGGCTAAAATTGAATGCAAAGTTTTCACAGGACTCTCTGCAGTCCTGTGACTAAGCACACCACATCATTCACTAGCTTGTAGAACTACCTTTAGCAAGAATAACATGAAGTCATATTTGTGTGTATGACTTTATCAGTCTCTCTCGTCATTGTGGAGGAACTTTGGTTTGGTTTTCTTTACATCATTGCTTCAGTTCATTGAGGTTTGCAGGCATTCATTTATACACAGCTCTCTTAAGGTCCTGTCACAGCATTTCAATCAGATTGAGGTCTGGACTTTGACTGGGCCATTAAAGTAGATTTTACTGCTGCACTTCAGATCATTGTCCTGTTTCATGACCCAATTTGGGCCAATCTTTAGCTGTCAGACAGATGGCCTCACATTTGACTTTAGAATACAGAGGTATACAGAGGAGTTCATGTTCAATTCAGTGACCAGAAGGTGCCCAGGTTGCAAAATTGTGCTTTAGGTGTCTGATGTGTCTGGTTTGTGGCAAACGTGGTGCCGTGCATTAATACCAAACATCTGCACTTTGGTCTCGTCTGTCCAAAGGAAATTGTTACAGAAATTATCATGAAATTTATCATTTAACATGCTGACTGAGGCCTGGGAGAGTTTCAGGTGTAGCTTTTGGGTTTTCTGCATTTTCTCTGAGCATTGCACAGTCTGATGTTTGGGTCAGTTTGCTGGGACGTCCACTCCTGGGAAGATTGTGGCATTGTGTTAGCATACACTCGAATGATCCAGACCTGCAAACTGACAGACCTCCGTCTTTTCAACGTGACAGTATGTTATACTGTAAAATTTGATTGCAAAGTGGGCTATAATTTGACGAAGTATGATGGTATGATGAGTGCTAGTATTGATTTGACCTTGCAAAGTAAAGCAATCTAGTACCTTAAGAATGATCTTTCTGAATCTTTTCTTGTAAATTTATGACTTTATAACCTGAAAAAAATCTACTCTTTTTTTTCTCATAAATTTTTAGGTCTTGTCTAGAAAATTGTATTTCCTCTGAATATAACCTTCATCTCCATCCTCAGGTTTTTTTCCCCTATATGCCGTATGTATCTGTAAGATCAAACCTAGCGTTGTTTTTCCATGCTCATGGTTTCTGGGGGAAATAATTACACAGTCGTTGAAGTAACTGAAAGCCTCACATTTGTTTGAATTCACAAAATTACTCCTTTTTTTTCAGTGTGGTGTTTTGGTTCGGGGATCTTAATTTCCGCATCGATGACCTGGAGATGCAAGTGGTCAAATCAGCCATTGATAACAACAAGTTTTCAATATTATGGGAAAAGGATCAGGTAAAACCAAACATTTATATGTATGCAATTATTATAGCTCAGTCCATCTGCATGTGGCTTTCCTCAGAAGCACTAAAAATAACTTGTACTCATAGCAACTGAGTGATTTTTTTTAATATTTTTTTTTTTTTTTTTAAAAAGAGTGTGTATATTGCAATTCTATCCATATTTATTTTTATTATTATTATTTCAGTGCATTCAGCTGAAAATAAGTGTAAAACTTTATGGAGAAGTCCTTTGTTTTATGAGAAGAGAGCTGAAATGATGTTAGTCAGGAAGTCATGCAATGTGTAGGGAGTGCCACTAGAGGGTGATACAGAAACACACTATTCTCATGAGCAGCATCAGTAATTGTTGAAGGTATGTGATGTCTTCTGACATTTTTACAGCTAAACATGGCCAAAGACAGCGAGACAGTGTTAGAGGGATTCCAGGAGGGACCGCTGAAATTTCCTCCTACCTACAAGTTTGATGTTGGAACAAATACATACGACACAAGGTTGGTGACACCGGGGGTGCTTTTATGAATTCTAGGCCACTGACCAGAAACCTTTAACACACGTCCTCTGAAAGGCTCTTGGTGGCCTAAAGGAATCGTTCCAGTTCCTCTTTTATCCTCAATCTAGTGGTTTCAAACATGGTGTTATTTTTTTTGTCATGCCCCCATCTTTCTGTTTCTGGAAACATCCCAGTGGGAAGAAACGTAAACCAGCTTGGACTGACCGAATCCTGTGGCGTCTGAGAGCCACGGCACCTGCTGGTGCAGGGAAGCGTGGCTCCATTTCAGGGCTGATGAGTGGTGCCAAAGTGACACAGCACAACTATCGAAGTCACATGGAATACACCGTCAGTGACCACAAACCAGTTTCCTCCATCTTTACCCTTCAGGTGAGAGACACTAGGGTATGTCTGTCCAGGCTCTCAGCCATCCAGGTCATGGTAGTTTTAGGAGTGTGAAAGCAGGTGACTGGCCTTCTTTCAAGCTCTTAAGATCCTAGGGTACATTATGAGGATGATTTTGACCAGTATTAGGTCTTTGCATCTTTGAAATTATTCTGTAGTTGCTATTACAATAGATACATATTCTATTGCTAATCAGAGTTGTTTGGCTAGTCAAAATTGAGCATATTTATGATAAATTTAGACAAGGAAATAAAGAAAATATTTAAAGAATATTGCATGACACATGCTGAATGAATTTGGAGCAGGCTTTTGATACCAAACTATTTTTGATTGATAGAGTTCATATATCTATCTCACCTGGAGGCCCAAACAGGGCTTTCCTCTGCTCTGTCAGTTATTTTCATCAGGTTTGTGTAGAAAAATGCCAGATAGCTGTTAAACTATCAGCAGCTAAACGCTCTGTGTTCATAGCTACTAGCAAAGTATAGACTGTGACAGTGAACATAGTTCTCCAAACCTTACCATACAATCACACTGACCAAATCACACCAATTCATCCTCCTTCACAACAAACCAGATTCCTATTGGTGGGTATTTTAAACTGATATTACACATAGGTTTTGATTAGATTTAAAATATGGCTGTCTTGTCAGCTGTGCCCTACTTTCCTGACTGCAGTGACCCTGAAACAAATGATTGTAAATAACTAACATTAGCTCTTTAGCTCTTACCTTTGCTTTCATATTGATTTTGCTGTCCTTCACCTCCCTGATTACACCATTATTGACCTTTTCTGAGTGAAATAAATAGAACTGTCTGTACTTCTTTAGACTTTCATCCTCGTGGTAGGGATTTCTTCTCACAATACATTGCTAAAGTGGAGCTTTTGCAGGGTCTTTGAGAATTTCAATAGTGATTGAAATTCTAATCTCACAAGTGCCCAAATCTGCTCGTTGTTTAATCTGTCTTAAGAAACAGAAATATAAAAGGCGTGTATTGCAATACTGTGGAGGTCCAGGATATCAGAGTAGTGTTTTTAGCCTCCGCTGACAGGCACATGACTGATATTTTAGATGGGGGTGATCCTCTGCTCTCGTTATCCTTTAGGACATCTTGGAAACCTTACAGCACTTTGGTATTAAATAACTATGGTAACTGTTCTTTGTAGTTCCCATACAAGGTGGATATTCCCCTGGTTACAATCATAGTGGAGGATGAGTGGAATAGTATTGCCGATGCCACAGCGATATTCAAACTGGCACCCAACTACTCTCGCAGTTCTTGGGACTGGATTGGACTTTTCAAGGTAACAAACCAATGCACGAAATTAATACTATAACAAGTAGGTTCAGCATGACAAGTATTTCTATGTATTACTGATTTTACTGACTTCATGATGTTGCTGCTTCTCCCATAGGTGGGTTTCAAACACTACAAAGACTATGTGGGATATGTGTGGGCCAAGCAGGAGGAATCAGATTTTCTTCGACAAGAACATCAGGTAATCTGGATGCACGTAGGCTTCAATACAAGGATCATTTTCTTTCACATTTAATGAACGTCTTATCGACTGTTTTCCAGGTAACCTTTACTGAGGAGGAATTGCCTAAAGGCTCAGGAGACTTTATCTTGGGTTACTATAGCAACAACATGAGCAGCATTGTGGGTGTAACAGAGCCATTTCAGGTAACTGTAACCCACTGCTTGCTTGAGATTAAAACAGCCAAATACTCTTCCTTTTGGTGTTCTCATCTGCATCTGTACTCTTTTTATTTCACGTCTTCCACTTTTACTTCCACTCTTTTTCATCTGTATTCAGATCCTGCTTCCCACCTCAGGCGATGACACGAGCTCTTCAGACAGCTCTGATGTCACTTCAGAAGATGATAACACTGTTGTCATGAAGATGAGGTCCCGCAGTCCTAGCCCACATAAGGGCAAGCACCGCAGCCATCACAGCGGCAGCCGAAGCCGCAGCCGCTCTGGCAGTCCTCACCAGGCCAAAATGAAAGAGGTCAATGTCACCAAGGCTCCTCCATCAAGCAAGTCCATAGGAGGCCCAACAGAGGGCAGTAGCAGCCAGCTGTCTGGTCCTGAGGAGCAAGAGAAAAACTCACAGGAACCAGGAGTGTGATCTACCGCCGAGCCCGGCTGTGTTTACAGCTCACGTAAAAACCTGTTGTGTCTTTAAAGTCATGCATCCACCTCACTGTAAAGTTTCTGTAGAGAAAATTTACAGTTTCCGATGCCATCCTTTTCAGGAATAGCCATCTGGTTTGTCCAGGAGGTTTACTTTGCCTTGGGTTGTTTCAGTAAGCTGTGCACATGCATGTCTTTTATTTGTAAACCCTTCACTCTCTGTTGTCTTTCTTCTCTCTTTGTCCGTTCTCAGGTGTGGTCAGCACAGGGAGCTGACACCTTTCATGAGAAACTACTCAAGGATTTTTGGTCACTTAATACTTCATAGGAACCATTTTTACTGTTTCTCGACAGTGTTTTGATGTTCCTAGCAGTCATGTCAGCTCACTACATATAAGATATTAGGATTATGACTTATACTTGACACAGATATTCCACATAATTCACTCAATTTTTGTTTTAGTTATGGATCCATTATAGAACAAATCCTATCATATAGATAGGATTTAATTAAAAAACAATCCATAAAGTCATCACCAGCTCTGTAAACAGTCACATTATTAGTTTCTGCAATGGGAGACAGATGTGCGGCATGCAGTTTGACTTGGTGATGTGGTTCTAACCTAGTGGACATTCCCTACTTTGGAAATTCAGCACACATTATACTATAATACAAAATATCCAGGGAGCATTTCAAATGATCCACCAGTGGGAATAAATTCCCTTGATGGTGCGTAAAAGCTGAGCAGAGCCAAAGTACGTGGAGCCTGTGATTCAGGGGACTCAGACACTAGCCATGGCGTCAGCACAACACACACCAGTGTAGAGTGAATGCGACTGTAAGGACGTTTAAATAGGCCGCCATGTCTGCGCAGTGTGTATGTGATGGATGTGGGAGGCTAGCTGTCAGCTGACACAGCATAGCTGTCTTACAAAAACTAGTTGATTGATTGCTGGCCACTTACTGCTGGACCAACTGTGGCAACACCTACAGCAATACCTGACTCACCATGAATTGCTTTTACACACAATACTTGGTGTGAGTTAATGAGCCGTACTGCTTTCGCTCACAGCAAACAGCTGTTGATTTTTAAGCAAATTAACCAACAACATGAAAAATAAAGCACCCATTTGGATTTTTAATGTTTTTTTTTCTTTTTTTTGCATGGTGTTTAAACCCAAAATCAAGAAATTTCTCATTTGGATATCTCATAAAAATGTGAGCAGGAATTCTACTGTGTAGAGACACCACAGGGATTTGTATTGTACTGTAGGTAGTATAATACAAAGCTGACATGTTCCACTATTGTGAAATATCATGTTGTTCATTTATTTCCTATATTAAAGAAGTGGAGTGGTCCTATCAGATTTTCACTTTAATTTGATGTTTGTTTTCTCTCGCTCAGATCCTCCCTTAATGATCCAGGTGATTAGCTGACAGTGACAGTAGTCAAAATAGTTGTGTTGCATTGCTACTGTGTGACCTCTTAGACACTTTATACTGTTGAGCATTTAGCATAGGACAGTGTATACTACTGTAGCTGTAACTCAGTGTGTGTGTGTGTGTGTGTGTGTGTGTGTGTTTTTCTGGAAGTCTGAATGTGTGTATGTTTTGGATGGTGGAGGCGCGTGTGTGTGTGTGTGTGTGTGTGTGTGTGTGTGTGTGTGTGTGTGTGTAACTGTGTGTGTGTGTGTGTGTGTGTGTGTGTGTGTGCGTAGATA
>VVHJ01033381.1:0-20039 GCA_015107715.1 Tylochromis polylepis | reverse complement strand
TTTTTAATTTTTTTTTCATTTAAAAAAAAAAAAAAAAAAGAGAAACCCTCAGAAATATCTGAGGAAATATTTGTAACTCTTCACTGTGATGCTCTCATTTTCATCTTACTTTTAATTTTATCTGGCTATTTTTTATGTGAAATGAATGCTAAAACAGCAGAATGAAACAACTGCGTTTAATAATAACCTGCCATGCGGGCTACTATCAGAGTCACAGATTGCAGAATTCTCCATTTATTCAAATCCAAGCATTAATGGAGTGACACTGTTTTGTTTTTTTATTGTGATTTTTGACTTGACTAACCACTGTATACAGAGGTCATCATTTTTAAATAAAACTGAAATTTAAGTGAAATGCTGTGAGGCAGGCTTTCACTTTTTTGTCTCTCACAAAAACTTATGATGCATGTGAAGATTTGTCTTTTAATGGCATAAGTGGTTCTTGAATCTTCAGGACAGTAGAAATGTCTGTCTTATTTAAAAATTAATAATGTGATTATATACAAAGTTAAAATAAAAAAAAATTTAAAGTCTGTGATTCCTCATACCATCTTTGAACATTTAACCAGCACCAAATAACAACAGATAAACATTAAACACTACGACACTGACAGAAATGCCTCTTATTTTTCTTCTTCTTTTTTTTTTAAATGAGTCAGCCAATCTACAGCCAGTGGTGAGAAGCTTACATACAGGCTGTCAATGTAATTTGGGGCTTTTAATGATTTCTTTGAACTGTTCTTTTTCAAGAGTGAAATGATTCATGGGCATGTATGTAAACTTCTAACCATAGCTGTATAGTTCAGGAAATGCATTCTAAACGTAGGTCGTTCCTATGCAAATTTAGCACACAAAATAAGGAAATTTGTATTTGGTCCATCATTTCTTTCTTGTAACAATGCATCTTGCGAATAAATCTCATACTATTGGAAAGCCTGTTTATTTCCCCCTTAAATAGTGCCACATTTGTTAGGAAAAATGCATTTTTCCTAACAAATGCATGGGTTGAGCAGCAGAGGTGAGTATGTGGGTTGTGCCCATGAAAAACTTGCCAAATCTTCTCTGCCAATACCAAACAGCTTATTCTGCTATTGACTCTTGTTTGGTGTTGTCTATTAAACTGGATGATTTAGGTCTTAAAAAAAAAAATATTAGCAATTTAACAGTTTCTTAATTTAAGAAATATGGGGCTAAGCAGCATGTGGAAGAACCATACACAGCCTCAACAGCTTGGCGCCTTCTCGGTCCACGTCCAAGCTGATCGCATAACCGTTCAACGGGGTCTGGACCGGACCTGAGGTGGTCCGCTCTGTTGTGGTGAGCGTTGTCATCTTTGAGGATTGAGTTCCCTCCTAGACTGTGGAGATATGGGATTGCCACCATTTGCAGAATCTCATCTCAATGTCTCTTGCATTGAGATTGGCTCAAATTTTGACAAGCCTTGTTTTTCCACTGAAGGAGATGCCACCCCACATTATAACACTGCTTCCACCAAAAGCTGCAACCCTGTTGGTGCAGCAATCAGCACAGTGTCC
Source organism: Tylochromis polylepis (assembly GCA_015107715.1). Lineage (NCBI taxonomy): Eukaryota > Metazoa > Chordata > Actinopteri > Cichliformes > Cichlidae > Tylochromis > Tylochromis polylepis. The sequence goes on along the minus strand of VVHJ01033381.1, from coordinate 18,504 downwards.
CAGTGCACATGTTGCCAACACCAGCACAAATTTGCCTGATGGTGAAGAGCAGTCATGGCAGGCCCCCTGAGACCAGAGATTGGCCTGTGCAATCTGTTCTGGATTTTCTGGGTAGAGAGCAGTCAGTCATATGGTTTTGCAAACGTTGACTGCAAATCTATAGAAGACTGCCTACTGTTCCAAAGTGCTGACAGGGTGAGGAAACAGTCTTCTTATGGTGTCGTCTTCTTGGGATGGCCGTTTCGTGGCCTGTCTGACATCCCATGTTACATGGAACTTGGCCTTTAATTTAGATAAGGTACTACACCAGCTTGAAGTTTCCCTAATGACCACTGTCAGGTCCATGATCACAAGTGGTGCTAATCCAGCAACAATCAGACACCTGTTTCTGTGTCTGTATCTGGGATACCAGAAGCTCAAAACAAGAGTCAATAGCAGAAAAACTGTTTGGGATTCACAGAGAAGATTTGCCAGATTTTTTTTTTCCCTTCCATGGGGCACAATTTAAGAGGACATAATATTTCACTGGAAAGTCTGTTTATTTATTATCAAAAGGCACTTTTACAACAAAGAAATAATGTACCAAACACAGATTTTCCTTACTTTTTGTGCGAAGTTTACTTGCTTTACTTAAATGCATTTCAAAGCCAGAAATAAAATCTATACCTATCACTCAGTGCAAAACAGATTTGTAGTTTCAACTAAGGTCATACACTACACACCTCTACATCCATACTAGCATTAAACAAATACTCAAAAACTGCAACCTACAAACAAAAGCACTATAGAAGTGTAGTGAGGTGTTTAATTGTTTTCCTAGTATTTTTGTGGTCTGTCGTGTTTTCTGTCAAAAACAAGTTAAAAATGATTCCCCTGTTAACAGATGCGTGCATTGATTGAACTCGGGTTTTCTCAATATGCAGCTGTTTATCATTTTGCTCCTCTGTCTTAAATCAAAGAGAACTGGTCACCAGGCCTCCAACCTCCCCATATATTTTAGCTCCGAATGTAAAAGCGTGTGTGTTTTAACAAGATTACATTTTCTTAATCATAAAATTACTTTTCCCTAATAATATTAACGACGATGTTTTAAGCTGAACGACCTAGTGTACTACCTACTAGTGTAAGCTAATAGCAGCTGAGGAACTCACCTAGCAATCTGGTTCCTCCGGATATGGTGCAGGAAGCCGTGGCTCATATCCAAGCGGCCACCTGGTTTGTATTTCAGGTCATGGACCCCCTCTTCTCTTAAAACATCCATTTCAGCAAACCGCTTCCAAACGACGTCAGTATTTATGTACTACTGACTGCAACAAGTCCCAAACAGAGCACTGTGAACGGTCAAAAATCTAGCTACGGCTAGCTAACGATAACATGTTGTCCAATTATAATGCTCCCTGAGTTAATAAATAATGATTATAACTAAATTGCGGACCATAAACAAATACCCATACAAGACAAACCTTTTTATGTATATTAAAAACAACCAAAGGTCCAGTTAGACTTTAGAAATCGGCAAGTAATCATATTAGTTTTTGGTCAGTGACTAAGGGTGGGTATAGCGTTAGTAGGTTTTCAAACTCCGGGTTAGGTTCTAGTTTGCTACTCGACAGCTACGACGCACAATCGCCGCGAGTTTCGAGGCGCACCGTGTTTGACCCATTCATAACTCTCTCCATATAACATAAACTTTTAGCTTCTCCGCTGTTTTGACGCCGTCTATTTGCTGCCATGGTTTCTTTGAAGCGAGAAAGAGAGGTGGATTTAGATGATGATGACAATGAAGACGGAGGTAAGTATATTTTCCTCAAACGTATGCCCTGCGTTTAGTTAGCAGTTAGCGTTGTTGTTAGCCGGTGATGCGTTCGTTTTTATCACTGGTCTGTCCAGTAACGCATAGACCGAGCAATAAGTGTCCCCACTATGTGCTTAAAACAACGATACCACTCATCTTAAAGCACCCAGTGTTTGAAAACAAGCATACCTTCACAACCTTAAAGCTAAGCTAGTTAGCATGTTTAGCTCATTGCTTTGAACTGTTGGTACATGGTTTGGGTTGACATTTTTTCGTCTTGGATCGCTCCACGTTGCAGTGGCAGCCAAAGTTGGACGAGGACATGCAGTAGAAGACCGAAGAAGCCGCCACTGTCCTTACCTTGACACCATAAACAGGTAGGCCGGAGTAGACTGTGCATCGCTATTGAAGCTGTATTCCACCTCTGCAGATGAATTCAAGTCTGTGTGTCAATCTTGCAGGAGTGTGCTGGACTTCGACTTTGAGAAACTCTGCTCCATCTCCCTCTCCCACATCAATGTCTACGCCTGCCTTATATGTGGGAAATACTTTCAAGGTAGGCAAATGGACATTTTAACTGGAGATCAGACACCTTTTTGTACTTGTACTGATTTGTGTGGCTTTTTTTTGTTTGTTTTTTTTCTGTAGGAAGAGGCCTGAAGTCTCACGCATACACTCACAGCGTACAGTTTACCCATCATGTGTTCCTCAATCTGCACACACTCAAGTTTTACTGTCTGCCAGACAACTATGAGATCATCGATTCATCACTAGAAGATATCACAGTAAGTAAAGCAATGCTTTTCATACTAAAACTAAAATTCATGTAATCTCACCGGCCACTTTATGAGGTACACCTTATTACTACAGGTCTGGACCTCTTTTACCTTCAGAACTTGCTTATTAATTCTTCATGGCACAGATTCAACAAGGTGTTGGAAAATTCCTCAGAGAATTTGGTCCATTTTGACATGATAGTGTCACACAGTTGCTGCAGATTTGTCAGCTGCACATCCATGATGTGAGTCTCCTGTTTCATCACATCCCGTTGCATTGAGATCTGGTGACTGGAGGAAATTTGAGCATTTAAACTCACTGGACCGTATTCACTAATCTCTGTGAGTGACCAGGATGGAAAGCATTAGCTACATCAGAGGGACGACTCAGGCTGAGAAGTTTAGAGGCAAAGTTAGAGACAAGTCTGAGCATGGTTTGGACATGTGCAGAGGAGGGATAAGGAATATACTGGGATGTAATGAGAAGAGGTGAAATTGAGGCATTATCTGTTGTGATGCCACCTAATAGGAGCAACTGAAAGAAGAAAAAGGAGCTACAGTGTAAATGTATATCTATGCTAAAGGTTAAATCACATTCAAATCATTTTGAATTTAGTGACTTTTTTAAGCTGAATTGAGTGAATAAATATCTTCTAGTCTGAATTGTGACTGGATTGACTGAAGAAGCACCAGTGTTCTCAGTCTGATATGATACCAACCATGTTCTGTTTGATTTTGTCATTATTTCTGAGCTCTGGCTTTGTATCAGTTACCACAAACAGCTGATTTGCTTACATTTCTTCTCTCTACAGTACGTGCTGAAGCCAACTTTCACCAAGCAGCACATTGCAGGGCTGGACAAGCAGGGTAAACTGTACAGAGCCTATGACGGTACCACCTACTTACCGGGCATTGTAGGGCTCAACAACATCAAAGCCAATGACTATGCCAATGTGGTGTTACAGGTATGGATATCTGCCACTGCAGAGCTTATTAATTGGTGTAAATTTTCTGAATAATATCCTCCCTTCTCATTTGTGTATCTCCTTTCAAGGCCTTTTCTAATGTTCCACCTTTGCGAAATTACTTCCTGGAGGAGGAAAACTACAGAGGAATCCGCAGGCCACCGGGAGACATCATGTTTCTCTTGGTGCAGAGGTTTGGTGAGCTGATGCGCAAACTTTGGAATCCAAGAAACTTTAAGGCCCATGTGTCGCCCCACGAGATGTTGCAGGCTGTAGTTTTGTGCAGCAAGAAGAACTTCCAGATTACAAAGCAAGGTATTGCTTTACATCCACTAAATTGTACTTTCTGGTCCCAGGTAGGCTTTCAACACAGGTTGTGGTGCTTATTGATTGTTTTCTGTTCTGTAGGTGATGCTGTGGACTTCATGACCTGGTTCTTAAATGCCCTGCATGGTGCTCTTGGAGGCACAAAGAAGAAGCCATGTAAGTGGGAGAAAAATCAAACTGGATTTGACTCTTAAGTTGTTTGGTTCTAATGCAGTAGTGCATCTATGGCCTTCTGTTGTGATATTAAAAGCATATTAATGACTTTAAGGGTTAATTACATTTCTATTTTTTCATTCACCAACCTTGGATTTCATGTAGAATCTGCAATCTCTGCATGAAACATGTTTCTTCTTTTATCATATTGTGATTGTGCAGTGTGATGGACAGGCTCCGTGGACTATGATGTTTGCAGACGACATTGTGATCTTTAGTGAGAGTATGGAGCAGGTGGAAGAGGTCACTCCCACGTTCCACGTCATGTTGAGGCCACTGAACCTGCCTTTTCTTTTCTTTCTCCCCTCATAGCAATCATTACAAAAGCATTTCAAGGCTGCATGCGGATCTTCTCCAAGAAACTCCCACACCCTGATTTGGTGAGTTTCTTGCTTGTGTTATAAGATAATTAATTTAACATCTGGACCTTGAATAAGTTTGGTAATAGAAAAGCTCAACTTTATTTGTTATTTATTCAAATTCTTTTAAATTTCTGAATGTCTTAAGATGCAGTTCTGTTAAGAGTCCATTAACATTTTACTATGTATTCTATAATATATAACAAATTACCTGTGAATTAAGTAGTTTATGTTTTCATGACTTTGATTTTTAAAATCTTATAGCTGCCAGAGGAAAAAGAGGCCCTGCTTACAACAGATGAGTATCAGGAGCAGATGTCTGAGTCTTCCTTTCTGTTTCTGACCCTTGACCTCCCAACTGCTCCACTGTACAAGGATGAAAAAGAGCAGCTTATAATCCCTCAGGTCCCTCTCTTCAACATCCTGGCCAAGTTCAATGGCAGCACAGAGAAGGTACTGATTCATTTTAATCCTATTGTTTTTGATATTCACTCACAAAGTAAAAGTAAAACAGCTTTCAAATACTGCCGTGTCAGTATCGCAGTGGAGTGATCTGTACTACTGATGGCTATAAAGTAATATAAAGCAGAAAGTGCAAAATCTAACTAAAGGTTTCAACACTAGTTGACAGTGTTTTACCAGAAAGGGTTAGTGTAGCTGACACAAGAAAACGTAAGAGGGAATTAAACTACATGCTTTCTCTTCCTCTCTCCTCCACTGTGCTTGCACAGATGTGGAGAACAGCTGCTTACATGTGCACACCTCTTCTGTTTGTGTCACACAATTAGTGTCACAGTGAAGGAAAAGCACTGCACATATCAAGTGCAGCATTATGCCCTCTAACCTCTGTGCTGCATCCAGTGGGTTTAACAACTTTTATTGCAGAAAACCTGCACTGACACAAAAGTTTGTATTAAAACGTAGATTTTTACAGTCTAGAAGCGTATCATTTTTTTCACGTTACCATCTACGTGCCGTCGCCTAGTGCAAAACTTAGACGTGTTTGTCTTGTTTTGCTCCTGGTTGTTATTGTTTTGGTTCCTTGTAACCAAGCATGATTTGTTTCTGGTGTAGTGAGACGTTTCACCTTTCAGGCTGTTCACTAGATTCCCTTTCCTTCCACATCTGCCTCTACATCGGCATTTCTCCTCAGGGTCGTCCTTGATGCTACATGTAATGGCCATTCAGTTATGTGGTCATTGTATTGCATAAAAGTTCACTTAATTTGATTCAATACAATCTTTCCCCCGAGAAGGAAAAAATAAATCTGTTGATAACATTCATTTTGAAAGGGTGTAAACTATTTTAATTTAAATTAGAGCATTTAAACCTTGGTGTGTTATTTAGATCTGAGATTGTTCTATTAATAATTGAACAGTGAGAACAAATCTGTGTATTTTCCCTACATTTAATTCTAGGAATACAAAACCTACAAAGAGAATTTTCTCAAAAGGTTCCAGTTGACCAAACTGCCTCCGTACCTCATCTTTTGCATCAAAAGATTCACCAAGAACAACTTCTTTGTGGAAAAGAACCCCACAATTGTCAACTTCCCTATAACGTAAGTGCTGTTCATGTATTCAAAATGTAGCCTTGATCAAAGACCTTATAGTTATTGTGTCTTCAGTTTAAATGACGGTATGTCGTCCCTTGGTGTGCTTCAACAGGAATGTAGACCTTCGTGAATACTTGACGGAAGAAGCTCAAGCCACCGAGAAGAACACGACTTATGACCTCATTGCAAATGTAGTGCATGATGGGAAACCCACTGAGGGAGCGTATAGAATACATGTTCTGCATCATGTAAGCATCTAGAACTTTTTGGTACTGCTGATAGAATTAACCGAAGAAAGTTAATGCTTTTAACCAAATTGATTTTGTAAACTGTGGCTTGTCTTAAACGGCATCTGTTTGTCTTTGTGTTTAATCAGGGAACTGGAAAGTGGTATGAGATGCAGGACCTGCAAGTGACTGACATTCTCCCCCAGATGATCACACTGTCAGAGGCTTACATCCAGGCAAGTCGACCACTCAGTTTTTCCTTGGACAGCGTAAATGCTGCAGAACTCCTCAGTTTTATGTGCAACATCCACAGTATGAAACAGACCATTACTTCTGACAATGATATCGGCGAGATGTGTTAATGAGCTTGGGAGGAGTAGTAATGAATATTCGGTATAGAATATTGTCAGCCGCTTTAAGACTGTATTAACTGAATCTTATTTCACACCTAATAAAAGTCAAAATCAAATAAAAACATTGTTTAACCTAGCAGGGAGTCTGTTTTGTTGACAGTGTGCTTCCCCCCCCACAGATCTGGAAGAGGCAAGAAAGCAACGACGAAAGAAACAACCACATAGGGATGTAAAGTGAGGCATCACTTTACATCCCTCAGTGTGAATGATCAGAGGCTTTGTGATTTTCTTGCACATGAACCGGGTATTTAAGTGTTTTAAAACAACAGAATATTGAATGAAAGCGGCAAGAGAGCATCAGCGGCATCCTTTACGACCACATGAAACCAATACATGTAAATGTCTCCCCCCCTTTTTTTTTTCTTTCCCCCACAGTTTTATCTTTTTACTACTTGGAAGTTTCTAAATAAACCTGGTCCAGCACACGTGTCTGTCTGTGGGTTAAACTTTTTTACAACACACCTCTGATTTAATTTAATATCAGTTTTATTCATATGTGGTCATTTGCAGCAGCAGTCATGACAAGAGCAATAATATTACAGAAGAAGCAGCTGTGTCGATCAGTCAGTAGTTTTCATTATATTTTTAGAGCTCAGCGTGTGGCTTACAGATTTTTCACATTTGTAATAACAGCTATAGTAATACACAGACTTTCCACAGAACTGTTCGGCCCTTAACTAATGTTTCAGAATGAACCCCAGCCTCAGTTTCATAACACTTCATGCAAACTGGAAACTTCATGCATAACATTCATTAGGCTGATTGACTGCCCTAGCATATGAGATGGAAAATTTCCCCATAAAACAGCAACAATAACAAAGTTTAAAAAAAACAATCAGTGCATCACAGGTATAAACATTTAACAGTTGATCAGTTTAATAAACTAATAAAAAGTAGATCATTGTGTGCACAACTCTGCAGTCAGTCTGGCAGGCTTCATTCATTCTTCTTCCACATGTATTTCTCACAGTAGGCTCGATTCTGCAGATTGAAAACACAAAGTAGATTTAAGACAGACTGTAGTGGCTCATAGAGTAGCAATCTTCTCCTGTCCTCTGTGTCAGGGGACAGGAGAAGACATGTTTAAAAGACATGCTTGATTAACTGGTGATTTTAACCTGTAACCTGCCCGTCACCCTAACGCAGCTGGGGTAGGACCAAGCCCAACCAGTCCCAATGGATGGAAATCTCTTGTATTCTCATCCACTTTTGATCAGAGAGGACATGTGACATAATGTTTCTCTCAAGATGGGATGCATAACTTTAAGCAGCCAGCAGCATAATTAACTGAATAATTGTTTGTGTATTGTAGTTTTCACATGGATGTTCATGTCTTTTATCGTTTACACTAATAATAATAAAGAACTTCACGCACGCCACACTCCTGAGCAGTTTCAGCATCTTTGCACCAGTAGCTTGGTCCCCAGGTACAATGGTTCTTTCCCAGCGGTTCCAGCTGTTTCGAGGCGGCACACAGATCTGCTCTCTGCAGGACAGATGGAAAGAAACATCATGAGAATATGAACAAAACCTAAAGAATCACAGTTGCTCATGAGTGGTGCCATCAAGTGGTTACTTGATCAATATCAATCAACGACATGCTGATTGATGTTGCACTGACTGGAATGATTCACATCATAAATTTGTGGATCAGTGCATGTTTGTGCAGTTTTTAGCTGCCAACAAAGTGCGCCACTGCAGGACGTGGTAAATATTTGTATCAGAGCTGATACAGGCGTATGCCCTGTGTTGCTATTCAGATGTAGACCCACTGATGATGACCTTTAGTTTATTCTTACTTCACATGCATGAGGATATTCCATCTGGTTTCCCAAGACCTTCTGCAGCCGTGAGCCATAGATACTGGTGAAGGCTTCACACTGAAAAGAGAATCAACAGTATTATCATGCTGTCTCACTTTAAAGACTTCTCTTTCATCGTCCTGAGCGAAAGTCAGAACAAGAAGCTGAATAATCACATTAATAACTTGGACAAATTTACCAAAATGCTCGCTGGCTTCAAGTGTTTTAAAGTTGCATATAATTTGTAAAGGGTGTTGTTCTAAGAGTACCACTGTTAGCTGAGAGTCAGACCTTGGGGATGGCAGTAGGGTGGATGTCACACACAGACTCCAGGAAAGCATAAGTCTGAGCTTCAGTGGCGTTGAGGCCCTGGTGTAGTCGGCTCAGCACAGCCAGTGTACGGCATGACTCGCAGTCAGATGGGAGGAACACCTCTGGGGAATGAGCAACAGTAGAGCATTAATTATGTGACTGAGGAAGTGGGCCAGGTCCAAGCTATACAGCAATAATGACAAACCTGGAACTGGCTGCTCATTGAACAGACAGAGGTGCAGAAGAGTGCATATCGTGTGAGGTGCAGCAGAAGACAAAAGGAATTCGACAATCTCGACACCATATTTATTGATGAAATCATCACACTGGTCCTTATAGTGTTTGGGTATAAGATCGCAGACCTCCCCCATGAGCTTCTTTATAGCATCCTGCAGGGCAAGAAGGAGAAGGCAGGGTTTACATGATGTGACGGATGGTAAGGTTCTTTAAATGAATGGAATTAAAGAAAAGATTACCTCAGTCATATTTTTGGGCAGCAGACTCTCCATCTTCTTGATAATAAACAAACACAGGGTGCAAACTGGGTTGAGCTCCTCCTGGAGAGAGAATTAGCTGATAAGAGGGCCATTTCATAGAATGCACAAATAGTTTACCCTCAGGTTTCACTTCACTTTTCAATTTATATTTGACTTCTGCTTTTTCACGCTCACATCAGACTTTGTTCCTGCGGCCAGTGCAGAGCTGGATGTATCTGTGTCAGCTACATGGTGGAAACGTTTCTTTAGTTTGTCTTTCTCGTGAGGAGCACAAAGTCCAAAAGCTGCACAAAGCTCTCCTGGTTTCTACAAAAAACCACACACACACAATATTTGATGTAAAAGGACTCTCAGAAGGCCTCAGTGTTTATGGTCTTCCTTCCTAAAAAGAAGCCTCACTGAAGGTTAAACTCACCAGGTTATCAGGGGTCTCATGCAGGATTTTGGGCAGGTAAGTCGTCACCTGTAAATTACACTTGGATGCATGCTCTTCAGGGAGGCGGTGGCACAAAGCCTGCAAGCTTTCATATACAGCTCCCTGCAAAAGCACAGAAGTTAGCTGTCTATTTTGTGGCAAGATATTACAAGGGTATGGCGGCCACTTGATTTAACAACCATTTCTTCAAACCTAGTTCTTGTGGCAAGTGAAACAGTGAAGTGAAAGTAAAGCGAAACCGTCCTTTACCTTGGTAGCACTGCTGGAAATCATATTGGCCGACAGCTGGATGATCTGACTGCATTTTGGACAGATGTCCAACATCTGGTGAAGCCACAGTGACAGAACTGGTCAGTTTGTGTGATATTTTACTGATAATAAAATGTTAGATTATGCGCATGCTATGTAACCAGATACAATATTTTTGTATATATGTGCTCTTTTCAGGGAATATAGTCCCATACAGGCTTACCGGAGATTTCTGCTTTATGAATGACAAAGGGTCACCAATTAACCTGGAGTCTCCTTCAGTCAAAGCACACACACGAGTAAACAGAAAATTGGACAGCATCGGTTAGCATATAGTTACAACACTATAAAGTGGTTATACGTTTTCAATAAGCCAGCAACAACAGTCCGATACAGGTTTACATTACATACCGTATACAGTAGAATAAATATATGGCGACTAATGGGCGTATAGTGATGCAGACATTAATGTGATTGTCAATAAACGTCCATCTTACCGGGACACAGAAACACTGCGAGGATCACGAACATAAGCCCCGATTCAGACATGGTTCAAAGAGCAGGGGACAACAAAGACAGCTCGGATGATTTCGACTATAAAAACATAGGTGCAGCTGTTTGGGTTGCACCGGAAGTGCAGATTCATCGTCTTTACCCTATCAGAACGACATGCGTAATGCGCAGGCGCCTCGACTATTAAGGTCATATGCTTTAAATTAAATCTCGAAACTTACTTAGTTATCTATTACAGTGATGAAAATAGGCTACAAGTGGATTAACCTCCATCCACTGTGTTGTATTAAAAGCAACCAAATGACTAAGATCTTAAAAAAATAACAATAATAGCAAAACGCAAGTCATTCAAAATGTGTTCTCTAATGTATTTGGAGTGAATATTTTCTGAGACTGAGCTTTGGAAGCTTATGTCTTTTAGTGGTGTCGCATAAAAACTTGAAGCTCTTGACATAACACTGAAAAGCAGAAGGGAATGGAGGATCAAGGTTCGTCCGCCAAGACCTGTGCCAACTTTTTGCAGTTTTATTTCAGGTTGTCTGGATCCCCCATCATAATTCACGCGGTTCTTCCTTTACCCATGCTTCGTCGCTGCAAGATGTATCATCGAATTCGGCCCGGCAGCTTGTGCGTCATTTCGCTGACAAACAACGCGGATCTCACGTCTCCACCTTGGCTCGTGAAGAAATCTAAAATGACCATCAGATGGCAGCAGAGCACAGTAAATGTACCTGAGTCTAAGTCACATGTGGCCCCTGCAGACGGCTGCTCCTTCTTAAAGTGAGATCAGTTTAGGAATTCAGTTGTTCTGTTGATGAAATTGCGCAATTATGATAAGTCGAAAAGCCGAAAATAAAACACTGCCGCGAGAGGAAATATCAAAAGCTTTATTTCACACCTAACACTGTGATTTCAAACAAAGGCTGAGAGGAGGAGACCTAGTTCCCGAGGGAGGACAAATCTGTCCACACCAATATAAAAGACACACCACACGTGAAACACTACAAATATAAAGGCTTATTTACATCAAACAGCCCTGCTCTCAGAAACTGACATGGATGTAAGACTGTCTGTGAAGCTGGATTTAAGAAACAAGTACTTAAAGTTTTAAAAACACGTGTAGCGCCATCTTTTGTAAATATGGAACATTACGTCACCGTGTTGGTTGGTTGCGGTTAATAGACTTACATTAGTTTATATTTGCTAACTAACGACAGAATCGATAACTCAGAGGAAAATTAATTAACGAAAACTAATGTATGATGTAAATGAGCCTTTATATGTGTAGTGTTTCATTCTCTTTAAATGGGGATCTATACCACATGAAACTCAATGACACAACCGTGAAAACCGCAGTGAAGATGGAGCTTTTTTATGACCGCAGATAGCAAAATATAGTGAAACATAGCTACTGTGCTTTACTTAAATTATCTCTGGTGTTTCTAATATATTTCTGTTTTAATCCCTATTGTGTCAAACATTTTAGCCATATTCTGTTTACAGCTCCCAAGTAATTTTGAAGGCTTAGTTAACGAATAAACAACATTGTGAAACACAACAGAACTTTAATAAATGATCTGCAATATGAATAAATCCAGTTTAGAACGTATTTTACTACATTATAGTTCAGAGTGTCAGTATTCTTAGATCGGCAGGTAGATAAAAACAGGTCAGGTGATTATCAGCACTCAAACTTGTGCACAATTTAGTGGCCATAGATAGAAACATACCAAAATCCCTGTAAAGACATACAGCTGTTTAATAGCGCTTGTGTTAAGTGCTAGGTAATTACTGGTTTATACATGTTAATGTGCAGTATTGCAGCTGTAGTTAATGGAAAAAAAAAAGCACTGAAATAAATAATTCATCTATGTTTGTATGTATTATTATTATTATAATAGTCTTTGGACCATTTCAGAAAAGCACTCTTAAATAACACTTTGGGTTCTTTTTCTATCTCTTAAATTTTTATGTATTTAATGACACAAGACTGTTCAATAAAATGAGGAGTAGAAGAGGGTTTGAGATTTGATCTGGAGGTGTAGCAATCCTTTCAGGACCCAAGGCTGTGTGGCCTGCACACAGCATATTTTCATTCTTTGCAAATTTATGAGGTTAGACCACTTTTCATAGGGCAAACACTAAGTTGGTGGTTCTCAGTTCTAAGTTTGTTAAGCACAGATTGGGGTCCTCAGGAGAACCTGTGTGCTAAAGTTTTGAAAGCTCTGAGGTTTGGAAATGGATTTGTATTTACAGCTAAAAGAAGCTGCAAAAGCTGCATCTTAAAATTTTAATCTCTACTTCTTTTAGGGATTTTACTTCTTGCAGTTTCCAAATCAATAAATAATGTAGCTTGGTTAGGTATGTGGAAACCTGGTTGAAAGGAGCGCAGATACGCAATCTTTCTGGTTGTATCCCCATGTCTGAACACATGCCTGTCATAACTAAGGGATTATTAAGACGTTACAAGAAAGTAAGTGCTTGTGGATTTTAAATAAACACAGCACTGACTCAGTGGTGGAGCTGTCTGGGTTTTCAGTTGTAATTCTATCCTTTTCATGACCTACCCTAGAAGCAGTACGACTGCAGTATCTTACATGCAGCATCCAGAGTTTCGCAATACTTGGCAGAGAGAGCCCAAAAGACAAGAACAAAAGATGCTTTCTTTTCTGTCTGCAGTAATAATAATTGTCCAAGAATGTCCTCCTTGCTTTGCATGATAGAGTTAAGATGTCATTTATGTCAAGTGAAATGATTAAATGTTATTTAAAATGTATGAACAGCAGCAACAACAAAAAGTTAAATGGACATTTGTTTGATTTTTAAGAACATAATGTTGTGATTACAAATAATATTGATTATTGGTGATAAAAAGGCAAAAAACCCTAGAGCTATCTCTCAGATTCTACAGGCCTCAGTTAGTGTGATAAATGTTAAAGTTCATGACAGTACATTTAGAAAAAAAAACTGAACAAGGATGGCTTGCTTTTCAACTTTCTGTGATGTTGGTGGAGGCATGATGAGTTGAAGCCACAGTAGTGGCTCAGGAGTCCTCTGAAGCCATCTGTCCCACAACGATGGTCGAAACGGATTGTTCGGGAGACCGAATCATTTGGGACAATTGTTTTGGAAAAACAATCGACCTTTTGTAATGTACGGAACACGTTAACCCAAGGACATCTGGTGGCCAAATAAATTAAGTTTAAAAATATTAGACTCAATAAATTGGAATGTTTTCATGTGTCTTGTGTCTTTTTGTCTTTAACTTTTTGTGTTGGTTAATATGGCATTTGTATGGAAGGATATTTTATTTTAACCAAATATTTTTAGGAGGTGCTTCTGCACATTTAAGTATTTTTATTAAGATGGACAATCTGGTTTTTTTTTTAATTAATTTATTTTTTTTAAAGAACCTCAAACTGATCCCAGACCTGGAATGCTTTCCAGTAACTAACTAATTAACCCACTGAACCCCAGTGTCCCGGCGAGAGGGAGAACATCTGGTTTAATGGGATATATATTTTTAATACAGGTCTGTTATTTAAACATAGACATGCGTGGTATCCGCAGAAACATCAGAATCTCAGACAAAAGATCAGAAAACCATTTCAGCAACCATCAAACAGCTAAAACAGCGAATGATTAAAGAGCAGGTAAACAAATTCCGCCAAAAGATTGTAAACACAAAGCGCGAATTACATTTATTCGCTTGCTTATTACGCACCCGTCTACTGTTGTGCACAGAGTTGTTGTCTGCTGTTGTTTATGACCTTCGACAAGAGAGCCTACTTTCTGCTGTTCGAAACAAAAGAAAGGCCAAACTCCGTACCAAATTGCGCCAAATTACAAAACGCGTAGCTTTGTCGCTAATAAAATCTCTGTAACTTTGCTCTGTTTTACTTCAGCAGCATCAGTATTTGTACAGGTAACGTCCATGTGTTTAATCGTGTTTTTTGCTTCAGTTTTTGATCTACTGCAGCATATTTTCGTGGGGTTATAGGCCATAAAAGACCAGGCCAAGGAAGAAATCCTTCCTATTTTTTTTGTTCTATCCTCAATTACTGTGACACAAAAGCATCTGCTGTGATGCTTACACCTCTGGTAAAGTCTCACAAGTGTCAGCTTTATTATGACACCAAGAATGTTTACACCGAGTTTGTAATTGCAGAGACATAGTCGATTCCCTTTGGATATGCCATTTTCAAGCCAGAGTTGTCCGGGAATAATTATTTAGATATAAAGTATAAAGTCTTTTCATTCATTGTGAAATTGTAGTAGAATTTAAAGAATATTATTCCATTTTGTAAACAACATAAAAAGATCACCGTATATTCAGTGAATTTGAATTCTGAAGCAGGGGCAAAACACATGGGACGCTATAAAACAGTTGGTGACGTAATGTCACGTGACACCATCCTCTTGGTACAGACCTCGGAACAATGCATCGAATCAAATGTTCCACACGGATTTCGGTGGGTACTGAAACACTGTTTCGATTTTGCCACATCGACAGCTAAAGCTTGGCCCAGACTGAAGCCTACAATTTAAGAACGTTAAAAAACATATTAAAAAGAAACTGACAAAGAGCATGTTCACTGGCACCCTTGACATACCATCCAAGAACTTCATATGGAAAGCCCTATTATAAAGTTATAAGTTTAAACCACCGGCGACATATACATGAAATGTTTTTATTAGTGGAAAAACAACCTTTAACATCTGCACTGATGTTTTAAAGGCTCCAAGATTCAAGTCACACAGTCAAGAAGCAGCAGCATTTTTTTCTCATCCCTCCACAATTAACGAAGCAAAACAAAAACCCGCAGAACTTTGTTCAGTTTTTTTTGGGGGGGGGTGGGCAAATAGTGAAAAGAGGCGAAATTGCATTTCTTGCCAGAAGTGTTCTTCTTTAGTTTGTCATGAGGCTATCGTTATCGCCTTCATCTGCCAACCCTGCACGAAGGCTACTTGGCAGTGGCCCTGATTTTTTTTTCACCCGCTATTGTTCAGCATGTCTGGCTCTCAGATATATTTTTTTTAGTCTTCCTGGAAGATTTGTGGTTTTAAACTTGTGTAAGTACTTTGAAGTGTCTTCAGCCTCATATGTCTTTCAGTGTTTTTAAATAAAGTATCCTCTTTGCTTTTGAAACAGCTCCGATCACATTTCGCGCAGACACACATCTCACGCACTCACAAGGAATAAAAAGAAACATAACATTGTCAGTCTGACTCTGGTTACCTGTAAATATTTAGAAAACTCTGAAAACATTGTTAAGTCATTTGAAACTTTTCACATAGCATTTACTGACTGAATCTGATGAATCACCAAATTATTTTAATGAAGTATTATCAATAAAGAGAACGAGGCATTATTTTAAAATCCAATCAGAGGCATGTAGTATTCAGCACTGTCATGAAAGTCCCTAAAATTACAATTTCCAGGAGCGTATAATGGGTAGATAAAACTTCAGCGTCCCGTTTTGTGACAGTTTAATACACTCCGATTTTTACCAGTTGATGGTGAAACTCGATTCTCTGGAAAACAGATTATGTCACCAATTACAAAACATCAGCACCTATGAAGAGTTTTCGCTCTACCCAACCAGCCTTAACTCCATTTTTATTCACAGTGTTTTGGAAAGCAATTGATGATGGTCCAGGAAGAGCTCGCTGCGCTTTCATTTAAACAGGGTACATTACTTTCTTTACAAAAACAGTGGTTTGAGCTCTTTGAACGTGAATTTAACCTAGTACCTATAGAGGGAAGAAAACCCAGATATATCTGATGTAAAACACAGAATAGACTATTAATCCCACTCTGGCGAAATTCACCTGTTACAGCAGCACAAGGGTTAGGAAGAAAAAGGGAATTTGAGATATATTAGAAAAATAAATATATGAAAATAGGAATAGACATAATAGCGCTGTCTGTCTAGAATGTAGAGATTAAATGAGCCTCATTTGAACTCTACATTTCTCGCTTTCCACAATAACACGCAGGAGTTGTCAGATGTTTCTTCCTTTATAAATCCAACTAATCTGGGTGAACAATTAATTAAATAAGAGTCTGCATCCTAAAGTTTGTAATATTCTTGAAAATACGTTTTCATAAATATTAATCCTTTTCAAAACAAAAATAACAATTCCCTGTGAGCAAACACTTGCAACCGTGGGGAAAGTCTAGTTAACCAGAAAGAAACTCTAGTAGGGAAAAAGAGGCTTTGTAGAAATAGATCATGCGCCTCGACCGGTTGGGTTGACAGGAAAGCAGAGTTAGAAATAATGAACAGTTACAATAACTAATGTAGCGATGAAGACCAAGAATGTTCGCACAGTCCAGCAACCGCAGACCAGGAACTAGCAGCAAGAAAAGTCTGCACAAAGATAGAGGGAGAGAAAGAAGAGAAATGGCATATCTAATTCTTGATCTAATACTTTAAGTAAGTCGACCCCACTGCTTGCGCTCGGGAGTTTCTTATGATTCCAAGAAGAGGAAAGCCCTTTGACGGATTGTGATGTAATCTTTAATTATTTTGCATAATGCCTTTTTAAAGTCGCCTTTACCGACTTTCATTTTACTGGAAAAAGTCTGCAGATGAATTGAAATATGATCAAATATGAGGAAACACTGAAAACTACAAGCTCCTCCTATTCCACGTGCAGTGTACCAAAGCGAAACACACACGCCTGTATGCACAAACATGTACATGTAAACTCCTCCCTCATTCCATCCTAGGAAGACCTAACCTGACTCTAAAGAATGAATTCTTTAGACAGATTGCTTAGACAAACATTGGTCACTTTTCAAGTTGAGCATCTTTTGTTAACGTATGCATCACTACATTCCTTATGACCAAACAATTCATTTACCAGAAGACAAGCCTGATTGCCATCAATTTCGTCACAGTTACTTCCTGAATGCTGGCAAACTATAGATAAATAAGAAATGACAGGTTAAATAGTTGAAATGAAACACAAACCCCCAGAACTCTGTTTAGTTTTGTACTTTGATGCTTTTGTTACCGCCTTCATTGGGCAATCCTGCACATGCTTGTCAGTCCATACTAATTTTTTTTCCCCTGTTGTTCTTTATTCCATGTCTGGAATTTCTGAACTTCTTCCTGGAAGATTTGTGGTTTAAAACTTGGATAAGTTATTTGAAGTGTCTTGTGTATCATATGTCTTTCAGTGTCATTAAATAGTTGATTCTCTTTGTTTTTGAGACCGCTCCCATCACAAATTGCACAGAGACACATTTTGCTATGATCATATACACATGCACTCATAATGAGTAAAAAGGAACATAACGATATTAATGAAGTATTATCAGTTAACAGATTGTGACAATATTTAATAATCCAAAGTCTCTAAAAATTCAAATGTTATTGTCATGATAATAGACATTCCTTTTGGCCCATTTTTATGTTGTTTTTTATTTATAAATGCAGAACTTTGTATTTCATGTGTAAATAAACTGTTCAAACTGTTACCCACCCAAGAGTCATCATTTTTGAGCTTGACTTGCATCCTTCTATCATCTTCACCAGGCTTCTTAATTCAGATAAAACTGAGGTTATTTTACTCGGTCCTGAAAAGCTTAGAAATATGGTATCTAACCAGATTCTTACTCTGGATGGCATTACCTTGGCCTCCAGTAACACTGTGAGGAACCTTGGAGTCATCTTTGACCAAGACATGTCCTTCAACGCACATATTAAACAAATATGTAAGACTGCTTTCTTCCATTTGCGCAACATCTCTAAAATTAGAAATATCCTGTCTCAGAGTGATGCTGAAAACTAGTTCACGCATTTATTACTTCCAGGCTGGACTACTGTAATTCATTATTATCAGGATGTCCTAAAAACTCCCTAAAAAGCCTTCAGTTAATCCAAAATGCTGCAGCAAGAGTCCTGACAGGGACTAGAAAGAGAGAGCATATTACTCCTGTTTTAACGTCCCTTCATTGGCTTCCTATTAAATCCAGAATTGAATTCAAAATCCTGCTCCTCACATACAAGGTCTTAAATAATCAGGCCCCATCTTATCTTAATGACCTTGTAGT
>VVHJ01033380.1:0-17580 GCA_015107715.1 Tylochromis polylepis | reverse complement strand
TACTTGTCATGGTCCTGGGTCTGTGACCCAGTGTTTTGAGTTTTCGTGTGTTTTTTGTCATTCTGTATTATGATTTATCTTGTTCCCCAGTCGTGTCTCATGTGTCACCTCTGTCTCTGTGTTCTGTGTCCCCTTGTTCTGTGTCTAGTCCGTGTCTGTCTTGTGCCTCCTGTTTTACTTTGTAGTTTCATGTCTTTCATCAGTGTGTTTAGTTTTGCTTCCCCTTGTCTTGTCATGTTTAATTACTCCCAGCTGTGCTCTCCTCCTGTGTCCCATTCCCTCGTTATCCCTGAGTGTATTTAAGCCCTGTGTTTTCCTTGCTCTTTGTCGCGTCGTACCCTCATCATGCTGTGTGTTTTCCTTCCGTGCTCCCTGTGATCGTTGTCCCTCGTTTCCAGGTATTCTAGTGCTTAGTTATTTGTTTACAGTTTCTAGTTTAGTTTGCAAGTTTATTTTGTTGTTTTTGGCACTGCAATAAAGCAACCTCTTTGAGTTCATTTTCCATGTACGAGTCCTGCATTTGGGTCCTACATCCTGCCTGCCACACAGCCGTATCATGACAGTTTTCTTAGGATCTTTTACACTAGTCTAACTTTTTTCTCTTGATTAAATGACTAACAAATTAGTGGTTGAAACAAGAGAAAAACAAATTGTACTCTTGGTGAAATGCACCCATACAGCTGTCTGTGGACCTTGCTAATAAAGCTAGCTAGCATTAGCCAATAATGTAGCACTGTACCCTCTCATCCAACTATATTCAATTCTGTCTCCAAATAACCTAAATGCCAAAAACGCTATTTCAAAGACCAGTGGGCGATGACACAGTGTCTGTGTCCATCACAATATTCTTACAAGCTAATAAACATTCACTTTTCACATTTTTAAACTCTATTTTTAGCAGTTGCTATGGAAACTGCCAACATAACATCCTAGTAGTCAGTCATGTGTAAAGTGCTGTGGTATCCTCCTTTAGCCAAACTACTATTTGTGATTAACTAGCCAGAAACATTTTCTTCATATTATCTCCTTGCCTTGTGTTTTTAATCTTGCTTTAAAAATGTGGCAACAAAGAGACACCGGCTTCATGATATAATCTGGAGTTCAAGGGGCCTTCTGTGCCTAGTTACAGTTGCTGATGATGATTGGACAGTCTGTGTTTGATGGAAGGAGTTGGTGAACAGTCAATTGTGATGATAGGATCCTTTTCCTTTTAACAATGCGGAGGTGAGAAAGTGATGAACCTGTCATGGGAGAACTGCTGGCTTCAAATGCCAAAGCTGTGTTATTTATCTTTTACTGTCCTTGATGCTCCAGCAGACGAGACATCACAACAGACCAACAGCCAACTCCCTCACGTTAAATTTATATCCCCTCCTTTCTCTCTGTGCACCCCTCCTTTCTTTATCTGATTAAAATGTGTATAAATGTGTCCTCAAATGTTTGTTTTTTAATGTGTCTGAGGAATTCTTTCAAACGTAAGCCATATACATAACTAATGACATGCTTGACATGTGCCTAAAAGAACAGTTGTATGCTTAATGTGCTATGTGGCCACATTCTTATGCTAAAATTACATTATACATTGTGAAAACATAAAAAAAGAGTGAATATTTTTACCATTTGCAGTATGTTATTGAGTCTCTCAGTCTCACAGTCAATGATAATCTGGCCCTCCTTTCGCTTGTCCAAATCCTGGAACACCTTCGCAAAGGCGTTACTCGATATGGTCTCCACATTGACTGAGGTCACCAGCCAATTCCTCTCTGCTGCCGTGTCAAGAACCTTCTGTAGCACAGACAGACCTGGAAGAGAAGCAAATGAGAACATGTGTTTTTGCCAAGTGTACAGACTAACTAAAATGCACAAAAAGAGCTCTGGAGGTAACTGTGTGGGCACCTGTAACAGAACTTCTGCAAAGATGATGAATGACTAGTTGGTATTCATCTACTGGGAGCAATCCAACAGTTTCTACATCTTATTAGACAGCGTGTGAAATAAATTACATGCGGGGTAATCTCATGCTTTGTGTAGTTATATTATGAGCTGCAAGATAAATTAAGACAACTTGTGAGCCAAACAGAAGCTGCGCAGAAACCCAAACTGCCCCTGATAAGCTTATCCATCAGAATCTCCCCTGTAGCTCTGGTGATAAAGTGTAACAAATGCAATAGTCCATTAAGCACACTGACACATACAGGTGCACATTTCCAACTCGCACACCGCCGAGCTAAATAATCACCATTTTCATGGTAACAAACAATCAGCCAGACGACACACTCACAGTAAGCTTTAAGTCCTCCAAGCCCCAATTACAGGTGGCTCTACTCAATTACACTGTCACCAATACCCTGCTGACTCATTTGAGCATCATAGAGAAGCAGGTAGAGCAGCCAAAAAGCTAAAGGCTCGTGCTAAGACAGGATATAAAAGGTGATTATGGAACACATTGATCTTGAGCTCTGATTTACAGTCTGAGTCACTGTTGTACTTCTTTGCTTCTGGCAGCAGACCAATCAGATTCCTCTCAAGCTGGCAGCCGCAGTTGTTCCACAGAGTAAATAAAGTAATTTCACCCACGGCAGACTGGCAGCCATTACCCAAATGAATTATAGCAATCACAAAATTTAGAATTGCAAACTGATACACAACGTAGTTGTGTTTGCTTCTATGTCACTTAGCTGGCAAGCACTGTTAAAGACTCCTTTTATCCGCACATCATGCCTTTTTTTGGCATTCTACGACAAATGCACACAAATACATTACTGACTTTCCCACAACAACAGCAACAGCGGCAACAACACAGACCCTGTCAAAAGAAGAATGAGAAATGAAGTCACAGCGTCTGAAAGATGATTGCTTGGCCTTATTAGAATGCACACCAGCTGCTCTCCAGGCAATTCACACTGCTTTTTTTGACAACAGGTCATTAAGAAATAAAAAGATGGATGGTGTTTCACCTCTATATATGACCACAATATAGCACATGTAAATAAATTAGGCAACCAGAAAAATGTGAGGATGTTGAATAGAAATGATACAGAAGGGTTGGTACATGGCTATTCCTTTTTACCTCATGGTGCTGACACATTTAATAGTAGAAATGAATGATAGATTGATGAGAATGGTGAGATGGGAGATAGTGAGCTGTGGCAGTGAGTAAAGTCACGAGATCTGCTGTACTTTAATGGAGTCGAGCTGTGGCGCTAGTAAGGGTTTCAGCACCATGGACAGCACCACTCATTGTAACCAGGACCTATGTTCACAAATATGATAATCCTCTCAGAGAGCTCATCTTAAACTATAAAGCAAACTATAAATGAAAATATAAGCAAGGAGTTCCAGCTTAAGAGTGATTCGGCTTAAAAGACAGAAAGTTTTACCTCAGGAAGGCGGGGACACCGTCCCTAGGTATGACTCATTCTGTCAAAAGGTGTGCTTGG
This sequence comes from Tylochromis polylepis, assembly GCA_015107715.1. Classification (NCBI taxonomy): domain Eukaryota; kingdom Metazoa; phylum Chordata; class Actinopteri; order Cichliformes; family Cichlidae; genus Tylochromis; species Tylochromis polylepis. Next base: position 14,140 of record VVHJ01033380.1, on the reverse strand, counting down.
TTCAGTGAACATGGCGGGCAAAACTGGCAGACCTAATCATATAATTTACTCTGGAAATGGTTTAAATGTGAATATGAAATTGTAATAAATAAATTAGTTGCATAAATCTGAAGCCATACTTCAACCTACGAAATATCTGAAAACATGGACCTACCAGTTTATTATGTTGGCATACTTTGCGCTTAATTATTAACAGTGAAAAATATTCAGCTTTTACAAATTACACCTACAATGGCGGGAAGTTCACCATGTCTGTGAAAGCTTTTGCAAGTCTGAGATGTGAAAAATAAAATGAACTGAATCATAATACCAGACCGTGGAAGAGCTGTAATTGTTTGTGTGATCACTCGGCTGATGAAAGCTGGACTGACCAAACTCATCACTGCTGCACTGCTGCACTGCTGCGCTCTTTTTCTTTTTTTCCTTCAGTTCAGCGTTATTGCGTTGGCTGGAAGATGTGAGCGAATTTTAAATGAGATCCACCACAAACATTATCTTAGCTCAGCATTTGGAGTTGACACACATGCAAATGCACAATTTCTTATTATTACGCAATCACTGTTATTATGGTGGTAAGTTTAAACACTTAGATGCACCACCATCTCCATTTTTACCTATTTCCATCAGCCACTGTATAAAAATTTGTATAATCCTGACTTTAAGAGAAACTCCGTGAATTTTCTCATCATTTTCACTAGCAGCTACTTTCAGTACTAGGCAGCTTTGTGAACATGGACCCAGAAGTTCATTAATTTTCATCTTTTCATTCTTTAGCTATTTATTTTAAATTAAGAATACAGCTGTTTAGCAGTTAAGGTGTGTTAAAATTATTATCTGAATCTCATTAATGGATATTGTTCAGAATGTTCCCATCTGTAATGCTGTAATGCAACCAGTACTGAACTTGCAGTCAGTGAGGTTGAACTATTTATCTTTTCATAAGTTACATGTTTTCTTTAAGTTTTCCTTTGTTTTGTTATAGAAATATTGATTGCTTGCTTCATTGACCGATTGATTCACCTCAAATATCCTCTCGCATTTTTAAATGTACTTGATGCACTCCTATAAATCAAAGTCAGTCTGACAGGAGAACTCACAAAAATGTTCCCTCAAAGGCATCCTGAGAGAGAATGATATCATAATGGAATCTGGCTGTCGTAAGCACCCTTTTGGCCAGAGGCAGTACATGGGAGACCAGGGCACCACACAATCAAGAACAGAGAAAATAACACTTTAGCAAACTATTTCCTGAATATTGTTTATGATAGGTTTAATGGGCTATCAAATTTGTTTTCCCATTCTTGGCTTCTGAAAATAAAAATGAGAGGCACATTTATTAGGGGATGCTGTAAGAGAGCAAGACAAATGGTAATAGAAAAAGGGGGAATACTAAAGCCTCTGAGATGGCAGGAAGGTGATAATGCATGTGATATATTTGTATGTCTTTGACAGCTCTGGATAATGGATTAAACACCGGAAAAATGCTAACATAGACAGAAATTTAATATGAATATGTTCGACTTGAAATTAGAGAGCTTTTGGTCTTTTAAATCAGAAAAATGCAGGTTTACATGGTGACAGTCTGGTCTGAAAATATAGCTACTAAGTGAGAAACAGTACAATTTTACAGTAAAATACTGTATTTTTTAAAATTCTTAATTTAATAATAACAACTGACCTTTTTTAAACCAGGAAGTGAAACTTCACATTAAAAATTTGTTTTTGTGAGTGTGTTCTGGGTCATGGTAGGCAGCATTAATCTAGCATTTTTCTTTGTCTGTTGTTGAAAAAGGAGAAAATACACTGCGCCTCCTCCCCACAGAAAGTCCATACACAGTGCTGACCACTACAGTCTACATTATGGTGGCTAGCCCTGTTAAGCTATGCTAATCTTTAGCTAGAAGTGGCCAAAGCTCAACAAAGAAAAGGTTCTGGCCAGTGTTCATACTTGGGTGTTGTTTCATACAGAGGACATCCTCACAAAAGCTGAGATCTTGTTATAGTTCAAGAAAAAAAGGACACAGAATTTAGACTATCGACATATGGTCGCACTTTGTTTCTCATAATGAAGTTAAAGACAAAGTACAGACTAATGACAACAAATAGCTCTGCATGGTTATGGCAAACCTCATATTTTAAATTTTACTGTACCATAATATGTCTATAGTAAAACCCTGTTGTTGTAACTTACAACAGATACACTGTAGTAGAAGAGTTTCATGCTAGCAAATTCAATTCACTTCAATTCAATTCAATATAATTTTATTTATATAGTGCCAATTCACAACAGTCTCCTCAAGGCACTGTCAACTTAAATGATGCAGTGTACCTAATAACAGACACTTTGATGAAACATTTAGAAGAGCCAAACGCCGCACATGGCTGCACTCTATACCATACTACACAAACGGATCAAACTAAATACAATTTCTTTTAAAGGCTTTAAATAACCATGTAGGAAGGGTGTCTGCAGTGTAGTATCCAAGCAACAGAGACAACTGATATGGATTCTGCTGGCTCCATCCCACTGCTCACTGGGGTGACCCTCTCAGACACAAATACACATGCACACAGACATACGCAGAATTCGTGAGTAGTTAATTAATGGATCACAGAAGATTAAAAAAAAAAATCTGAGGGACATGCATGGCCGCTACGGTCATCATGCATTGACAGGCCAAAGACTGCTGTGAAATGTCTACTGTCAGTGCTTGATTGTGTGCTGTGCGGAATGACATAATGGCATCTGTCTTTTAAAGCTGACTTAAATCTGCTATTTGTCACACACAAGTCAAACACATAAGTAGATACAAGCTGCAATAGCTGTCATACAGCCTAAATGTATTGAAGTGTGCCTGCTTTTGGGCATACACAAAAAATACACAAATCATGGTCATGCTCCAAAACCCACAACACCTGGGACAGATGGCCTGGCATTATGGGGAAAGCTATAGCTGTTTGGCTCTAGGGGAAATGGAGAGGAAGAAGCAGGAGGCTGACAGGTGTGCTACTTTATTTTTGTCTGCCTATGCAGGAGTGTCATTAAAATATTCAATTTAAATGCTACAGCACTCGTTTTTTCTTTCATGGGACGGACAAAGGAACTGCAGCAACCCTGGTCTCTGTTAAGGAGCGCTCAATAAAAAGCTTAATCTTTCATTCCATTGTGCGATTTATCTGATAGCAGGTCAATATTTCTTTTCTGTGTTCCCTGTCTGTAAAAAGTGGTGGTCTAAAATAAGCGTTCTGATGACTGCTCGTTGGTGCACAATAACTAAAATTGACCCTACTGCTGTCGCCATGGCAATATAAAGATGACAACTGGTGGCTGGTTTAACGACTGGTACTGGCTGTCTTCATCTGCACGCATGCTCATTTTCATGAGAGAAATTCCACCTTCAAATGTTGACATCCTTCTTTTTTGTAACGATGGAGTCAAGCCTAGACATTAAGCAAGATTTAAAGTTAAACAGAGAGCCAGCAGCTTTCCTACCTGAGTTAGAACTGTACATGTAGACAAACTTGGACCATCCATAGTGTTCGATAACTCCCACCAGTGCATCCTGGAGCTCAGGCCTCAGCTGGATCACAAACTGGTTTGCTGTTTCGATGGGGAAGGATGGTGTCACAAAGCAGACGTGCAGCGCTCCACAGAAGGACATGAGCATGTTGACTGTCTTCCTGTCATACAGGCCAATGATGGCATACACACCTTTGGAGAACTGGGAGCAAACTGCAAGGGACAAAAAAAAAAAGCAAGCAGAGGAGATATACAGCGTGTTAGTCTTTGAACTTTTTTCTAGTTTTAAGATTTTTAGGAGGGAGCATTTGCATCGAATGTGATGGTCCGGGGAATATTTGATGTGAAAGTGATCCACGGTGCAACATCCTTTCATCAGCTTATCACTTTCATCTGTACTTCATTTTTTTTTTAAATTTAACCACATAATCTGCACACTTTTACCAAGAAATTAACACAAATAAAAAACAAAAACACAATGAAATCAGAAAAAACATCAATCTAATTATCTCTTCATTGTTGTCTATTGCTGTTACACAGCGTCTATTAAGTGTCAAATTAAACTCTGTCATCCTACCTACATCCACTAGTAGGATAAGAGTGATATGGTCCAATAAGCAATTATCCTAATTAGCCTGTAGAGCTATCATGTGCAGATCTGCTGCTTTTCTGAGTCTAAGGTTATAGTTAGATTAATATCCAGGAAATTGAGAAAAGATCAGGCTAATCGAAAAAATAATAATTTCATTTTAAACTGAACTAACCACATACAACAACAGAATTTTGTCTGAATTAAAATCAACTTAATCCATACTTTTGATTTAATTTTGGTTTTTAAAGTGGGGGGAGAGAGAGAAGTCTTTAGAGCTGTGAAGTCTTTAGAGCCTGAGCTATTAACTAGTACTCAATAGCATGTTTATGTAGGGCTCATCTATTGGTCCAGCTGCATAGCATTAATCTGTGTGTTTTGCCTTCAGTGAAAGGTGGAGGTGGTGGAGGCAGATTAGGAGTAGAGAGGTTAATCAATGCATCCCCAGGGTTCCGCTGACATTTTACTAGCAGCAGGAGGCGGTTTCCAGCTCTCATTTGCCTTTCTCCCTCAGTCCCTTCATTTTTCTCGCTCTCATTGTCTGTCTGTCACTCCGATTTCTTTCACACCCCCTAAATTCTTAAAATAGCTAATTTATGTTCATGATCTTCTCTCGGTACTGTATATCCTCACCGTGCTCTCAGTAGACCATGGTATCTTTGCACTTCCAGGTCTGGTCTGGTCTATTTTCTGCTATGGCAATGGGTGGGCCTTACTTATTGCAGTATTTACCAAACAGATTGAAGATGGTGTCTGTACCCACACGGGGGCCAACTTGCAGCTAGGAGCTGAGGGTAAGACAGAGAGCGAGGATGGCCCATACCCAAAACGCCTAACCTGTCACAGACCTGCACCCTCCGGGCAGGCACGTGTGTGTGACGGAGATAGAGGGAGAGTGACGAACCGAGAGTGGGAGTAAAATCAGGGATATCACATAAAAATACACGCGCGTACACGCCATGAACACGCACACACATATGCAGCCTCTAGTGCTCCAAAGCCTGGTGACTCACCCTACTTAAAGCAAGCCCTGAAATAGACATTTTGCGCCTCGCCACACTGACTCAGTAACAGAACTATCTTTTCTTCATGCTCTTGCTAATAAATGGACACTCTCTCAGCTACTGCTTTCCACTAGCACACATTATATATATCCCCTTACAATTTTCTAGGACCAATTTGATGCGGTGTCCTCCATGTTCTGCTTGAATAAAAGGTAACGGGAGCTTGTTTGACTTTTTGTGCAGTGCCCCATTACTCTGCCCTACAGCAGGTTACAATGTTTCACCGAATATGAGTCATTTCTCATCACTTCAGTGTGTGCATTTTTGAAAAAAAAAAATAACCATGTGACAGAAACCTCCTGCTCTGAGTTGGCAAGACAACCATGCGCCTGTCTAATTCGACATAAGCATTAGCGTAGCTCAGCACTCTGAGTCTTGATAGCAGTACACACCAGTAGCATGTTGAGTCTGTTTGTGTGTAAGCAGCTTGTTAGCGTTGCTCCACATGTGTAACGGCACTGGACGCAGGGCTGAGAGACCTAAACTGTTCTCAAAGACCTCGGCAACACCTGTCCACCCTGGCACTCCGTATCTCCTCGCCACAGTTACAGCTGCCATGGTGGCAGGACTGGGGTTGCCCTAGCAACAGTCTGTTTCTCTGGCAGGGATTACAGTAGCTCAGAGCTGCTAAAGGACTTTCGTAAGATGGAGTGGGAATTGTGGAGTGTTTGGACATTTTGTCATAATTAGGTTTTTCACCTCGAGGAATTAGCAAATTTGCAAAACTGACTTGGTTTTGGAAAATCCTTAGATAATTTCTGAAATAATGAAAGACAGTAGAGCTTCACTGCATCCCATTTTATTATCACTCAAAACGAGAAAGGGATAATGCCCAACAAGTTCTAACTGGCTATAACTGCAAGGCAAAGCGCTGCTGATTCTCATTTAGAAGCTCTTTATCCTTTTTGAGGTTGTTATTATTGGTTGTATAAATAACCCCAGTTCCAACATCTCCAGCTTAGCTCAGCTCAGGCTCTCTGTACATACAAATTAATGCCGGGGGGAAGCAATTTAGAAACACCAGCACCTAGAAATCCAGGTGCTACTTGTTACACTTCCTAATAATAATGTTACTTTTAGAAATGAAACATGCAAAATTGCTAAATTACTACCATTAAAAGGGAATTTGTAACATTACAACATTTATGCCATTAAAAATAAACGTGAAACAATAAATGTTTACTGCTATTGAAATGGACCTTGTTACATTACAAGGTTACTAGCATTAAAAATGAACTTGTAACAATAAAAAGTTGTACAAGTTGAAACTTGACATGATTAACATGATTATTGGCATTAAAATAGAACATGTTACATTACAAGTTTACTGCCATTAAAAATCAACTGTAAATGGTAATAAACATTACAGCTTTACCTACAGAGAAGTACTCATTAACATATTTTTGCGTTATCAAAAATGAACACCGTTTACAGCAGGTTTTGCAGTTTTAGTTCGAGTATCGAGTGTCCTACCATCTATGCTATCCTACATCTATGTCTGAATGTATTAACCTTAACTCATTTCATATCAAGCTGACACTGGTAGCATTTCCTCCACCACATCACCAACAAGAGACTGACATCTTTAGGCAAACTAAAAGCTACCCACTGCGTTTCCTGAGCTGTCAATGGCCACCGGTGTGTGAGTTTAGCTAGCAGATATACTTCAGGTCTTTGTAGTTGATTGACACTTATCACATGATTTGTGTTTACCCGTAATTGTCTTAGTGACATTTAAAAAAAAACCAAACAGAATTCTTCTACAATGTAAAAAGGCTGTCCATTTTGGCCTTGTGTGAATATTGTCTGTAGAAAAGCAGTTAGACAGTGAGCTCTTGTGTGCCAGGGACCATACTATGGGAAATATTTGAGAAATATCTGTGACTTTTTCCTCATCAAGTTAACTGTTCAAAAGAATTTAAGGCTCTGGGAAACATGCCTGTGCTCCTGATCGGCTGTCCACCACTACTAACGCTAGAATTATAATATTTCAACAGCCGTATATAAACCAAGTAGCCATGTAACAAATGATTTAACTGTAATACTGTGACAACTTACCTGTGGTGTACGATAGCAGCCTTTGTGATTTCTTTATACTTTCTCTTTTTGTGGCATAAATAATTATGAATAACTGATGAAGCCCCATTGATTTTCCAGCTGTAGCTGAGTTAGCAGATATTTGATAAACTCAGAAGAAACTCATACACACAGCGGATTGCAATCAGTCTTTGAGAGTTTCATTACTAACCTCTTAACTCTTACAGTTAGGTCTGTGTGTGTTTACCATCGATATCTTAACATTGTCTAATGGTGCCTATTTGTAACTGTGCATCATTTTAAATGTATCTAATTAATCAATCTGATTATTATGAGTGACTATCATTTGCCTGTTTTGGTGGCTCCTCCCTAGGTAGGCAGCACTGTAAAAATTATGCGAGAACTCCACAAAGCTACTTTGTAATGCATTACCACCAATTAACCATAATAATGTCCAAAAAGTCAGCAACTAATTGTTTACTGCATACAGCTGCAGGAAAGCTTATTGGAACCGAACTGACATTTTCATCCATTCCAGATGTTGATTTGCATTTGTTGTGGCCAAAGAGTTTTGGGCGGCAAGAATAAAGGAGAAAGAGAAAGAGAGAGAGAAACTCAATTCCTAAAGGGGCTGATACTCACGCAACAGGAGGAACTGTCAGAAACAACTCACGCACTCACGTCTTCCCTGTTCTCTATTTCCTATGCCCTGCAGCTGTTCCTCTGCTTAGCATGAGCCAAATATCAAATGACAGACGTGTCTGTGCTAGCTGCACGAAAGAGGGATGTTTGTGACAGTTCCTCCTGCATCTGAAGGGCTATTGGGCGGGTGTTTGGAAAAGGTGCCTCCTTGATAGTGACCATAACAGTTTAAGATAGAAATATGGATAGACGACTCGATGGCTAAAAAGTACATTTTAAGCAGCATCGCATAAGTTTTGATGGATAGGAAAAAAACATATTCAACAGATTTTTGGGAAAGCAAAAAATTCATGTAAGGATATGTCAGCATTCGCCAGAAATATAGGGAACTAGATATATAAGTCAGAGGTGTCAAGGTGCCCTTGCGCATGGCTGCCTCCCAGCAGCTCCACATCAGCTGTTCCCTAACCTCTGTACAGAAACGCGGTATTAAAAAATTGCTTCTTTGTGTAGGTGTATGTGATTCTTTTTTCAATAGTCCTGGTTTGCTTGACATGCCAAAAAAAAAAAAAAAAATCAATGCAGCTGAATTGAATTGTACCAAGAGCACTCACAAATGTATTTTTACACAAACAGGTTTGAAAGAATCAATGCTGTATAACAAATGTCATTTGAGTGCTGTGCCTAATGCCAAATCAGTAATTGATCCTAATCTGGACTCACAGATTTATGGAGACCATAGGCAAACCACAAATTCTGATAAAGATCTGCGTATCAGAATCACAGACACACACAGACACACACAGGAGGGACACACGTATCTACTATTTTCCTCCCTTGGGTTATACATGCTATTATAATGTGCAACATTAAGGTCAGCGGTAGAGAGGAAATTTCACAGCAGCAGGAAGCTGGGTTTAGCTGGAGGGAGCATACTGATTGGAGAGTTCTTGTTCAGTCATCCATAAAGTAGATAGAGCCTCACTACTGAGGACTGACATGCCAGGTGACTCCATAAAATAGGACATCCGATTTGGTTGCTCATCTTATCCTCTGATCGACCGTATACCATTCTCAGTTTGGCACATTATTTACTGTGAAACTTCAAAGAAATCTGTTTCAAATGCTATGAAATCATGAATTTTTCCTGCAGGCATCACTAGACTAAGACTGAGAGCAGTGAGCTGCTAAATCCAGCTTTCTTCTAGCTCAGCATACTGTTGCTAGACTGATTCGTAAAGTCATTTCACTCAATCCTACACCTTTACACCATCACAATTTTCCAAGTAGTCCCTTTTCAGCCTATACTGGTTGATAAAGGGCAAAGAACAAGGAAAACCAAACACATTATTCAATTATTCATGAATTCTTGAAAAAGGAAATTAAAAAAATAAGAAATTAGGAAAATAAAAATGCCCAATGTGACAAATTTAAAGGTCCTGTCTAAATTTTTTCCTCACAACCCTGGAGCAACATGTTCTTTAGCCATATTTGTTATAAAATCAATGGATGAATATCGAGATCTGTTGCGAAAGAGCTCCTTAACTACTGCATGGATATGGAACTGCAGATTTCCTGTAGTTCCAATGAAGCTATTAACCCTGGAGGTTTGACTGATTAATCAGTACAGTTACATTTTATAAAGGAATGCACAGTGACCAGCGGCTGTGAAGCCTCCACACAGCAACCTGTAGCACCATTTTATAGACTCTGTATGCACAAAATTCAAGGTAAGTCAAGTTTTTTGTGGATCTTTTGCTTCCAATCCTGCCCTCAAAAATGACAATTACAGGTAAGATTCCTACATATATTGTTCATATCAATACAAAATCAAATCCTCAGATCATTTATATTTAAATACATTTTAATTTAAAATGTCTTTATACATAAAATCCCGATCATGATAATCAGATGCTTTTATAATTAGGCCTGGGACACACTGCTTATTTGGCCTATTTTTCCAAGTGATACAAAGTGATTCTCAACACTTGAGACAGTGAAATGATCTGTCAATAGTTGTATTTATGCCAAGTAAAAACAACATTACATAACTGAAAACGTTGAGTATAGTTTTAGTGTCCACAATAGGTTCTAATCCTGCCAAGCACCTGCACAATTTATCACTGTCCCGTGGACTTTGTGTTTAGTACGAAATATCATTTCTAACAGCAGATGTTAGGGTGTGGTAAAGTTAGCGTTGGGATATGTACAGTATGGCACAGTCACTACCCAAATGGTTCTAGCAGTATGATATCTTTCTTATCTTTCTTACACTGTTTATCACTGGAAGTGAAGATACTTTTTCGATTCTTGAACTGTCATGTAATAGATTTTATAGGCTTCCCTCCAAAATGTAGGGGGACAAAATCAGCAGCAATCCACTAGGCTGTCAAACAATTTTTTACAAGTGACTGTATTGATTGCAGTGTAGGTATGAACCTAGTAGCTAAAGCAACAGAGAGGCTAGTTGGAGATCATTTCCTGTCATTTATCTGCTGCTGGTTCTGTAATGAAAGCCTTAAATTCCTCACAAAATAGTGAAAAATCTATATAAAAACATTTCACATTTTTCATTTTCAGAAATCCACACTTCTTTTACTTGGCTGACTTACACTGACAATGCTAAGGTTTGGTACTTTTCTGCACTTAGTTTAAAATATCCTTTGGAAACATGAGAGGAATGACACCAGCAGGGAGGTAGCTGTCACATGAGGCAGCAAACTACACCACCTTCACAAGGGTGAAGGGTCACTCGATCAACCACAGAGCACTTTGAGGGGAGATAAACACATCTGACACCAGACACATCTGACACTCAGCCACCCATGGCTAATAACTGCCAGATAATGCATGTAATAAAAACAGAGAGCATGTTGTGGTCCCTCTGGTCTCATCCATCTTCAGGAGAGCTAATCAGCTATGTTAATGAAAGGACGAGCAAACGAAGTCAATACCCGATTCAATCAGACCACACATTTGTATGCAAGCATTCAGACCTCATTTTTCTTTTAAGGGTAAAAAACAATACCCCTTCCTAAATGCTAAGCTCTAGCTCCAAAATATTTCAATAAAAAAAATAAAAAATAACAATAATGTCTCACTGGGTTTGACAAGACAGCGTATCACACACAGATCGTGCTTGTAAAGAACCCCTCAGGTGATGGGGTGGAGGTGGCCTACTCTGCGAGCCCTCCAACACAGCATGACTCACACAGTGCAATCAATCTCCTTCTGCGCAGAGGACAGGGACCCAGGGGACCAAAACACAGCACCAACCCGGATCTGCATGAAAGTCTCCAGACATGGCTGCGTAGGAGGGTTTCGCTGTCAAAGCACTTTTTAGTTGGATCGCCCTAAAAAAACTGGAAAAATCTGCCAACGAGTATGTTTAGTCATAATGCGCTGTAGTGATAATTATTTCATCCATGTATGTTCCAGCAAATCTATACTGAGATAAAGGATCCAAAACAGGTTCTAGAGGTTTTAAAAAGGGCGTTGTTTTTTTGACAGACGGTGATTTGTTGCTCCAGAGAGGTTGCTGTTTCCTGGGTTAAACAGCTTTACCTCCCCAAGCTCAAGAGATATGTATTGCCTCAACAAAAGCAATAAAATTGTGCTTCTGTTCTGATGTGTTTTGCAAAAAAAGAAAGAGAAGGGGGAGAAATGAAGACAGAAAGGAAGGGGGCAAAATAAGGAAAATGTCGACTAAGTGCAGAGAGGAAGACACTGAACTCTGGGGGAGATGTGGGACCAACAGCTGACCAACCAAACAGGACTTAGATTGTAAGTCAGGGCGCACTGGATACTCATGAGAGTTTATATTAGTTGAAAACGGGGCCATGGAAGGTTAATAAGGATGAGCAAAAAATGAAGTGAGTCTTGAAAATGTAGGTGACAGCAGACAGAAGGCAAAGAAAGAGAAGCACGGGTGCCTGTGAGAGGAAATGATAAGGAGAATGCTGCGAACAAAGAGAACAGATGCCAGCCTAGCAGTGGGAAATAAAGGGACCACACAGTGAAATCTAGATCTCTCCTATTTCCTCTAAGTAATAAAACAATGGCACCGCATCGCCTCATTAAATGGGTAATCGAGGGTGTGAGAGCACTCCCCTCCGCTCCGAACATCTCTCTCTCTTCTGGTGTCTCACTCTCTAACTCTTTCACGCCAAGCCATTTTCTCTCCTTCTTACTGTTTCTCAACACGTCTCCAATCTGGTTTGCCGCAGAGCCCTGCCACCTGCTGAACAAATGCTTACCTGGGCAACGGGTCAGAAACACAGCCCAGACCAACTCCTGTCAGGGGGTATGGAAACTCCAATTATCTCCTTAACAATTATCCCTTCGCAATTATCTCCCCATCTGCGTATCAGTGTCGACAGGTGCAGAGGGACAGTCCTGCTCACACGCTTTCATTTCTCTGACAGGGGAAGTGATGGAAGTGGATATGAGGGGCAAGAAGAGCCAAACTCACAACCTGCAAGCTAATTCATTAGGAACCTCTGTATAAATTAAAAACCTTCTTCAACAAATTCCAGCTGAGCTCGTGGGAAATGATTGTGGTCAGCGCAAACCTGAACAGAATTTATTAGAGCTGCGAAAAAAGCTTTTCTATTTAGAGCTGCAAAAGTAGAAAATGTATTTATTTGAAAAAACAGACCCGGCAAACATTTGACTGTTAGTGCTTTATAAATGAATAATGTTATAGCCAGTTTTTTCTCAGTTAACTAATTGAGCCATTGATGCTAACTTGCAGACACAAGAGACGATCAATAACAGTACAGGGCAAGGCACCTATGGATAATTCATGGATTAAATCCTCTACCCTGATGTATTTAAATCTTGATATCGATAACTCCGTAGAGTGGATTAGTCTCAGCCGTTTGAGAAACTGTGCATACATGCAGCTACACTACAGAATTTATGCAGCTCACAGGTTTGACAGATGAGTTCTGTTATTAACACAGGAATACAAAAGCAAAAGCACAAGGAATTAACTTGAAAGTGTAAAAAGGAATAAGCTGTACATGAGCCATATAAGGAGATCTTTTGCATTTGCGTGTGTGTGAGGGGGTGAGAACTAGTAACAGGCATCCCAAAAGCAAGTTTTGAACACCTCAAACTCATTACATCATCTCAAAAAGAGGCATTGTAGAGGTACACAGAATAAGGTGTTGTGTTGGTTATTACTTTTAAAATGTCACTGAATGTGTTTTAGAAATCATGGCGGCTGTGTCGCAATTTGATGTCATCCATGTACAGGAGGTGGGTGATGGTCACTCCACTCCTCACTTTATATCTGTATCAACTCTTAGTGATGAGCTCACTTAAGGGGTTGAAGGCTATGCAGAATGGCAGTGGGGAAAGTGCATCACCTTGGTATATTCCACACATGATGGTCATTCACACTCCACAGTTCCAGATGAATGTTACCAGTACACTATTAGCCTTGTATACTCTCAAGCACTCCTGTATCCATGTGTGGGGCATTGAGTTCTAGGATTATGTGTAGCCAGTGAAGCCATGTGGCGCTCAGGCAACATGTTCTCATCCCAAAACGTAACGTACCGACACTATGTGACAAATTGTCGGTATGTTACGCTTTTGGAAACATGAGAACCGTTTGGAATCAATCTACACATGTAAATTTATTTTACTTTCTTTCTCATCATGAATCGCTTTGGAAAACACTATCTGATACGGTTAAGATTGTGGTTAAGGTTAGGGTTAGTGCTGGGATACACGGCTGGAGCGTGTGTTACTTGGCTGGTCTTAGGCCCCGTTTACACATATACATTTTCCCTTAAAAACTTATACTTTCCCCTTCGTTTGCGCCTTTCATTTACACACAAACGGAGATGTCGCCTCAGAAAGCGATTCTTTCTAAAAACTCTGGCAAAAGTGGAGATTTTGGAAAACTCCGTATTTGCGTTTGCGTGTAAACTGCGAAAAACGTTTCATTTTCTGTATCGGTCTTGTATTTCACAGGCAAAGTGGTACACAGTGGTCTGTTCTTCCTGTGCACGGTGACTCTAGTTTTAGGCAATCTACCTGCCAAAAGTGCGACATTTTTACATTTGGCATGACCATAACCATGGAAGCATTCAGAGTAGCGATAACAATTTTATTGGTGCAAGCACTTTTAGCAAGTTTGCATGTGCAAATACATGTCCTGTATTACCTAGAGGAGCAGAGATGTATTAGGGCTTGGAGGTCAGCAATTTATGATCTTCTATCACAAAGAGCCAGACCGCGTCACCGCCAGCGTCGCAGGTATTGGGTCCGACTTGG